>JASFDG010000120.1:24292-46559 GCA_036937095.1 Phaeolepiota aurea
GTAACAGTGCTTGTTCCCCTCTAGTAGCGGGAACCGAAAAACGAATCCTGTGTAGTTGGGGCTTGGGGGGCTTCGAAGGCTCGGTGGTCCACATGTGGCGGTTTCAAGGAAGCCCCATCCCAAAAGAAGTGCAGAAACGTCCCTTGTGACAGCGGTCGCTGTTCTCGTACTCCGTCTTGAGCGTCTTTCTTTGTACAGCGCCTTAAGTTTCAATCTCATGGTCCGTGATTGCCGCTTGTAGAGAACAGTTATATATAAAGTATATCATTTTCTTTTCCCCAAGTTCTCGTCTTCCATTACCATGTTAGATTCTCCCTTGATACTCAGCGTTGAATCCCCTCAGAGCGAATATCCTGTCCCGAGCCCACTGCAGAGCCAATTAAGCTCCAGTTCCCAAGGATCCCAACTCGCCGCTGCTAGCACAAGCTCAACTTCACGGGTACCTACGCCAGCTCTGACTTCTCAGACTACGCCACAGAGCAGTCCAAGCCCCAGCAAATTTCATCTGCGACTAGCAACAGACCCGACATTCGACAGTAGTAACGATGACTTGCGGATGCTTAAGTGCGTCAAGAAGAGAATCGTTGTTTGCTGTGATGGGTGAGTCAGCCACTGCCTAGCTGCCAAGCTGCCAAGCCTGGGTTGAGCTGCCAGCTACCTTTTACTAACCACAACTGTCTAGGACATGGCAAGACGGTGTCGCCACAGAGCACCGAGCAGGTTATAGCAACATTCTCGTGAGTGGCATCAATATGCGCGAGGATGCGCGAGGGTGTCCCATCATTCAACAGAAAACAGCGCCTGGCTCGATCTGTCAATTATGCAGACCCCCGGGGGGTTGGCCACGGGAAACCGCCCATCCCTCAAGTCGTTTTCTATCAGTCAGGAATTGGCACAGACAGGAACTTCTATTCTGAATATGTAGAAGGTCGGTTCAAACTCCTTCGTTTGGTCATGGAACGCTCAGCGCTCAGCACACCGATTTCCAGGTGCCACCGGCGGCTCTTTGGGTATGTATTTCATGATGGAAGTACATCACAAATTAATTCTATTTATAGTTGACAAAGTCGAGGAAGCATATGCTTTCATCGCCCAGTATGTTTCGAAGTCCTTTTCTCGTGATGATTCCTCAAATACTTCCCAGCAACTACCAACCTGGTGATGAGGTATACTGTTCCCCACGATCCTTCATGGCTTCTGGCTTTAACATATTTCTCAGATATTTTTATTTGGGTTTTCTAGGGTAAAGCGGCATATCTCTAGTGGTAGTTAACGTTCCTGACTTGGTTTTTCAAAGGGCGCCTACACCGCACGCATGGTTGCGATGTTCATTGTAAGTGTCTCGTTTCTTCATGGCGTGAGCCAGATGCTCAGACAGGACAACCAGGGAGAAATTGGCGTGCTTGACCGCAGAGAAATGGACCACTTCGCGAGTATATTTATTAAATATCAGAAGCTTGGAAGTTGCGAGAATAATTCAGGTCAGAGCAATCGGCGATCTTAGCTTGATCCGCGTATTAACATTAGATAAGCCGAAGCCAAAGCATTAAATAAGGAACTGGAACCCTGGCGTCGCCCCGATGCACCAGGGAAACTCAGAGCAGATAAAGATCAAGATGGGTTTTCCGTAAAGTCAGTTTCTAGAGTTTTTGTTGGTCTTTTTCTTATGACCTCTCGACAGATGCGTCGGCGTCTTTGATACTGTTGGCTCCTTTGGTTTGCCTGAGGAATTGACCCTTGGCTCCAGACGGATACGCACAATCTTCGGCTTTCCAGATCGAAATTTGGGCGAGCATATTCATCACGCCTTCCAAGCGCTGGCTTTGAACGAATCAAGGTTAGATTTTGTAAGTCGATCATCTAATAGGCATTCGAAGCTTGGCTGAAGTCATGGTTCTCGGAGAATTGCACCAAATTTGAGCAGACGAAGGCAGCGAGGGAGCAAGGCAAACAGCAGCTTAAGCAGGTCTGTAGCACATCAGTATAACGGTGGACAAAATCTGACCTTTTTTTCAGTGCTGGTTTACTGGTAAGCGTTATTTCTGGCGGCGGAATTGGTAACGATGCTGAAGTAACTTCCGGCGCAGGTAGTCACACTGATGTAAGTGGAATAAATGATCTTGATGGAAATAACGATTGATCGTCCTAAAGGTCGGCGGTGGTTACAATGATCATGACCTAGCGGATATTTCCTTGGCCTGGATGGCTGTAAGTAAACAATTTCTTTTCATAAAATAATGGCTGAGAGGGGCTGGGAAGGCAAATGTTGAGGGCATGCTATCCCTTGATGTGAAATATCTTGCACATCTCCCACAGCCAGTGGCACCCTGGGGTGCCCAGAAACCTCACGAGTATGCATGATCCCGAACCAACCCATCAAATTGGAGCTCACATTCTCTCCAGTTCTACCACTGGTATTTTTTCATTGGCTCATACCATACAAAGGGATTTGCCAAACGGCGGTAACAACTTGACCTACGAGGTGATCCATCCATCAGTAAAAATGCAGGCGCATCTCTATCCCAAACTGGCCAAGTTGTTAGCGGATCATCCAAAGCTGATTTGCGAGCTGCTGCCTCTCGAGGAAGAAATGAGGAAGAATTGGCCCTTCGAACCGCAGTCACCTGTGGCCAGGTCATACACGGACCGTCTTGAACATCAAAAGAAGAACAGTTTCACCCAGACCCTGCTTCGGACTGCGACGAGGCTGCGACGGTCGGTATTCCGGCAATCCAGTATAATAGCCACTGCAGCAGAGGCAAAGGCTGCAGTCACTCGAACCGAGCAGCCTCAAATCGTCAGGAGAGAGGTTGGAACTCGTGCATAAGATCGGACTTCAACAGATTATTTTTATGTTTAAAAAAAAACCTTACGTATATTTTCTAGCCTTAATTTTGTAAAATAAGTAATGTTTATTGTCCCAAAAGGGCAACCCCCACGTTTCTGCTATGCTCGTTTCTTCCTGGTAATGTTGTGAAGGTCTGAGGCCCAGAAACTAATGTCGCTCCAATGATAGGCACAGGACATGTTAAGTTGGACGAACATCATCCATCTCAACACCATCCGCTGGTTCTTCCAGCTCCTTCCCCTGCTCGCTTTATCACACACGAGTATCGACGAAATCTATTGCAACAGCCTTCCCCTTCGGGGGACGAAGCGGTGGGGGGTGCACTATCCCGGAGAGATGTTACGACGCGTAATGATGTCGATGAAACCCTTGATATCACCGACATGAATGATACCCCATATTTAACCGCAATCCAGGACGACAAAGCACCAAATGAAGAGCAAGGTCTTCTCAGGCCAACTTATCCCCCGTATACCACTACTTTGAACAGTGCTTCAAAGAAAAGATCCAGGTCTAAGAAAAGACAGTTTACATTCTCGCACGTCCCCGTTGCCGCGCCAGTCGTATTTTCTCGAAATGCCGCCCCCTTGTACCTTCCTCGGTTGGACAGCTATTTGGCTACCCTTCCACGACCATCTTTTTATGAGCTGAATGACGACAAGTCTCCTGCAATGTTTCCACCAATGGACAAGCTGTCTTTGTCTGGATTGTCGATTGATGATTTGGAGACGAATTCATTGCTTATCCCCGCTTGGAGGAACCGCTCAAATATCTTAAGTGCCGTCACTAATATCCTACTAGGAATTTTAGTGAGTGCCTTAAAAGTCAAACAAGAGTGAATTCTCAACGCTTTCCCAGGGATCCAGTGCTTTGGCTTCCTTTTACAGCCTACAGGGGCTCTTAAATACTATCCAAGTGTTTGCGCTGATTCTGAGCACGATAGGTATGCCATCTCGTGATTTACATGCAAGGTTAGCTTGTTAACTATATTCCAAGTACCTGTCAATGGGAGGAATCTCAACGACAGATGGCGGAAGTTATTCCTGGGAACCATGTTAGTGCTGGATTGCGAATAGGTTGACATCTTTTAACCATTACACAGACCGAATGTCCTAGCCCTGAATTTCGCTTCAACATTAGTGCAATCGTTGATTTTCCTGGTCATATTCATGGCAATTGCTGCAGGCCTACTCTACTATTTCTATCGGTCCACATTCCACTGTGATCGCTACAACACCGCTGAGGGTTTGCAGCAAATCAGTTCCAATACAAAGCAATGGGGACTTCTGATCGTCACCTTCCTTTTAACGGTCATCTACCTCCCACTAAGCACCATGGCTGTCCATGTGCTTGTCTGGTCCGAGGATCTTTGGGTGGTCCCGAATCCGTACTCCAATTCGACGTCTTCAACTCCTGCGCTTGTTCCCATTGGTCCTTCGAGCGAATATCGCAACCCCTTGGACTTCTGTTGGACAACGACTATGAAACGCAATGAACTCAACTATGCGCCGGTCATCGTTACACTGTCCGCGGTCGTGTTCATCTTTGCAAGTTATTCCTTGTCATGAGCAGAATGATTCTGACTTGCATCTAGTTGACAATGTGGTTTCCAATCGCCTTGCGCCGTATCATCAGACAGTCTGTACCCAAAATCGACAAGTTCACAGAATTGGGCAGACCACGAAATCGGGCGGATATGGATGGCGAATATCATCGCCTTCTGTCGCGTGATAAGAATCCATTTGCATTTTTATATAGTGGTACGTTCCTCGCCACAGGTTTTTCCGGATCTCATGTTTTGCAGCTTTCCGGCGCGGATGGGGAACATATGAATCCACATATCTACTCGCGAAATTGAGTACTCTCATAATCATCGCTGTCATCGACTCGGATAATTGTCTGTTTCGCTCTCAACCACGAATGAGGATTGCTGTCACTCGACAAGTACTCCTCCTCATTTCCACCATTGGCTTTTTCATTCTCCAATGTACCCTTGCCCCATTTCTGGACCCCGTTAACAATGCTAGTGAATGGGTGTCGCGTTTAAATTATGTTATGACTGCCACGACGGCCCTCTTAATCGCACTGGACATACCCGGAAAAGAAATCATCGGTTCATATGTATTGTATTGGTAAAGTACATGTCAGGATTCTGGCATATGCGAGGCACTGACATAATAATTTACAGTATATATATCTTCACCTATGGCATGAGTCTTTGTGCGTTTTACAAATATCTCTGTTTGACTCAGCACTGAGCCTGTGTTCAGATTTTTCTGTTATCAACCTGGGTATCTCGCAGAGGGCAGTGAAAAGTAAATAATGTCGACTATTTCGTTGTTGGATACTCATCAGTCGCTTTATAGAGTTGACACGTCGCATCGATTTCAGTGCGTACTTTGAGTCAAGCATCAGATTTTGGTTAAAATTCTCATAGGCGTTGATATTTTTTCACCTCGGTCAGTTTTAAAGCTCTCAGAATGCTTAAAACTATGTCTGATATCATGAGATCAGACTGGACATCTCTTCTTACTCCCTACACACCAAACGTCGCATCTGGCAAGAATCCATAAGTGCTCTCTTTCTAACTAGTCCAGGTTGTAAAATCCCCAAGAATCAGCCAATGACTTTCGCGCAATCGCGGGATTCAGAATACCCCCCATATCTATTACACTTTGGTGGCACTCCGGCTGAGCGTCATGTAGAGAATCTGAAGGTCCTGCTTGTCCCAGCCTTGACCGTATTCCATGCTTACAGGACAATAAATGCTTAGATTCTTCGTGAGATAGGCTCACTATCGTATAATAGGGCTGTTGCTCTGCTATCAGGCCCCGATCGTGATTGGTATAAACAACTAGAAGATGAAATATTGGAGAGCTACGTAGGGCCTGATTGTTATTGGAGGGACATGAGCGGGTCTCCCATACCTGGTTGCACGGATTACTTCGGAAACGCTTGGTGGATACCCTTCCCCCCAACACTAGTGCGTCGTACTATGAACCATCTGCTAGCAAACCCTCATGCAGTTTTAGGTCATGCGATATGACAATGGTTATCTGGCTGTCCTACAGGACGCGTCGGATTTAGAAGCATACATCACGCAAAATGCTAGCGCTAACATTCAGAAACGACGACTTGTCCGGCTTTCCTTGCGAGCGCTGGAGAATCAGCGGATTATCTGGCCTTACGACCATATTACGGTGTGTTTGCCAAAGCTCCTACAGTTCGTTCATTCATCACTCCTTAATCCAAGGCTGCTGGGTCACGTACATGCTGCGGAAAAAGGCGCTATACAGCGACAACGTCTACCCATCTTCACACCTGTTCTTTGCTCATAAAACGGCAGGGATACTTGAAGTGGCACGGACTGCAACTTGGAAGTGGATTCGAAATCCAACTGAAATATTCCAGAAATGTACAAGTATCTGGTTCCGTCATTGGACTCAATGACGACTATGAACTGACACCCCCCTTGGCTCGTTTTTTGCAAATAAACGAACATGTTATCAACAGACGGTTGTCGATAATGGAGGATAAGCTATTCCAATACCGCCACCACCTTCGACGCGAATGTCAATGGAAGTTAGACGTCCTCAGCTATCGGTTTCTAACCCAAATTTATGATCAACCCCGGGATCCCACAGGTCTGGCGCAAAGTTCAATTGAATTTGAGCACGACCTCCGTGTGCGAGACTTAATGCTTAACAATGAGGCTATATTCCAAATAGCCTATAAACGTCTGAAGAGCGTTTCAGGGTCGCCAGCTGCGACTTGGTGGTACATCTTTTGGGTATGGCTTCAGGCTGCAATATCCTACCCTTTTCAATTAAATATACCCTTGCAGGACGATTTATGGAGAAGGAATCACGAGACTATTAGAGGATTAGAGCTTCACTTTTCTGATTTTAACCCTCACTATCCAACCTCGATTGCCTATAAGCCGCTTCCTCGGCCTGCGCTTGAAAGCTTTCTGATCCAACGAGGCCTTTATCACACGAAAACCTGGTGGGGCGACTTTTTCCATTCGGGGTTCCTGAACAAGATATATATCAGGCTGAACGAGGCCGTCTTTCGGGACACTGATCAGGTAAGAACAACTTGATGACAAGTTGCCTTGAAGGTGTGAGTTTACTTCTTCTGGCAGGCTGTCAGATTTCATCTTGGGCAAGATGAAGAGGAACTTGACATGAATGACCTCGATAATCTGACGCATGGGTACCCTTCCACACTGGGAACGGGTGGTGGGACGGATCATGATGATACTTGGATTCGAGCACGACCTACCTATCGGTGGGAAGGACTTCTGAATGAATCGCCTCGTAGAATTATCGGCAGAAGTACATGGCTGGCGAAACTTGGGGCTTGGTTCGGAATCACGCCACTTTGGAGAGCTGGTGTTCCTTCGGATGGTATTTCGTTGGATATAGTGCTTGTAGATGGACGGTATGTTGTGCTAGGTAATTTGGAATGATTGCCATTGTGTTGTTTATCATTGCTTGGCAATGTTTGTTGTTTAACATGGGCGATGATTTTGGAGTTCAGTAAATTTATATGAAATGCCTCGTCGTCCGCGCCCAGCCCATAGGAAGGATCCAGGTGGGAAGCAATATTCTGGAAATAAGGAAGCCGCGCCCCGGATAAATGCCATGCCAAAACCGAAATTCCCTCCATCTGAAGACCTCGATGGCAGTTGGGAGGAGGCGGTGAATGATCAAAGTGAACTGGAGGACAGTGGCAGTGAACGTGAACAGGACTTAGGAAGCACTGATGGGGAAGGCCCCGATGCGCCACGGCTATCTCAATGGGTTGACGATGATATGGAACTCTATGGGGAGGGAAACGAAATTACGCAGGACGAAGCAGGTCCGTCGACTGTTGTAAGTTTGTGTCATATATTATAACATATATACTTACGTTGATATCCAATATTAGTGTGATCTACAGTCTAGTATGTGTCTGTGTAATAACACCTAGAAGGAACCTTACCATCTGTGCACAGATCTCTCAAGCTTGCCACTTGGTGCCTTGCGTCGCGCACAGAATATTCTAGGTCAAGAGGAAACCATTAGCGGCTCCGGATCTGGCTCCGACGAAGAGTCAGAGGGTGACGACACTGAGGCTCCGGAAACTTTGAGTACAAAAGGCAAAGAAAAGGTGGAATGGAGTATAAAGCCAAGGACCGATATATCAAAACGGTCTAATAAGAATGCGTGAGTCTTGTATCCTTTTATCGTGGTGCATCGCTAAGTTCCGCTCTAGCCCCATTGAAGTTACATCCAAAAGACCTGTTACGCGAAAGAGGACGGTGGTCGAAGTTCAAAAACTGGTACTTTGATTATGCCTGTGTCAGTGCTTTTGAGCGTTGATCAGATTTTGAATAGGAAACCCGGGATCCACGATTCCTGCCCACTGCTGGCGAATTTTCCGCTCAAAAGTTTCAAAGGCAATATGATTTCCTTGCAGAGGCCCATAAAGGGGAACTGCATACTATGAGGGAAAACCTTAAACGGGCACGCAAAGTTCTAGATTCATCCCCACGACATTTGTTCGAAGAGCGGCAACATGAAGTCAGTAGACTAGAGCGAGCCGTCAAGCGTGCTGAAAGTCTAGTCAACAAGGATCGCCGAGAGGAAATAGAGCGAGAAGCCTCTAGTAGGGTGACAAAGGAGGAGAAGGAAAAGCGTAAACAAGGCAAGGGTGACTGGTGGCTGAAAGCAGGTGCGAACTGGCCAACCTTTCTGTCTGAACAAAAAACCAATATTTTATGCAGCTGACAAGCGCGAGCTGTTTACACGAGCGAGGTTTGACGCCCTCGCTGCAGATGGTGGGAAGAGGGCCGTCAAGAAGGTGATTGAGAAGAAAAAGAAAAAGATCAATCAGAAGGAGAAGAAATCCCGACCCTATCCGAAAGGAGACTTGATAAGTGGAGGGACTAAGAAGCGTGGACCCAGTGGAATGCAAGATGGAGACAGACCGCATAAACGCAGACGGGTATGAAGATCGCCACAGATTTGGTTTGGTTTGTTTGGTCCGCTCGAGGAAAATGAAGTTTCTTGAAACTTTATCATAAAGTGGATCTGATTGGGGACTGTGTGAAAACCCAAAAATAGAACAAATTTTGATTCTCGGAGACCACAGTTGATTTATGGATGTTGACATATTCTACTCCCATGAGCCTCTAAATCCTTGCTGGCCAAGTCGTTCTGCCTTGCGGGCAGCACCATTTAGGTCGCGGCCATGTCAGTACTGTCTACTGGTCTATCCTTGGCATGCAATGTCCAGATGCCAGACCGCGCCACGCAGTTGGAACCCCTTCCATACCTCAACGAAGTCAACCTGGCACCTGCAGATGAGTACGACGAGGACGATATATTTCGCGGCGAGCCTCCGCTTCTAGCTCGCTCTGAAAGCCCCGAGTCAGCCATCACCCCTTCCTCGTCCTCTTCCTCCTCAAATTCATTCTTGGGCAACCGGAGGCTTGGCGCACTTGCTGCGGTCGTAGAGCTGGCCATTACTCGCTGGGCCCGCGGTAATTCGTCGTCGTCTTCGTCTTCTTCGAGCTCCTCGTCCTCGCGATCCTCGATAATGACAATGACCCGGTCACAAATTGCGAGGCGTCGACGGCGGCGCTCGAGCGCCTCCAGCATCAATACTATTTCATCCGAACGAGATATAGCAAATCGAATTACCAGACTTAAAGCCCTGGAAGAACTTAGACGCATTCCTCGGGAATTCATCCTTTATCTCTCGCCAACATCTGTTGGACGAAAACATTCGTCGGCATCTGCGCTGGCAGGCACTTCAGAGAACAGCAAGGAAAATCGTCTAACGTGGACAACTTCTTTGCCTCTTGTTCTCAATCGGTTAGATGCGAGACGGCCAACAAAAGGGAGGCGTGCGCGAAACCGCGCTACTCAAGTTCAGCCGTTGGCCAGTGGCGATATCAGCTCGCCCCATCAATCCCCTAGCCCAGACTTCCAATCTGCTCACCGATATAAGAAGGGAAAGCATAGAGAGGCACCTGTACCTAGCATGAGGGAAAGGCCTTTGCCCGTCGCTGAAGAGCAAAAACAATTAATGCCCAAGGCATGGTTCCTCGATATATGCTCACCCACCTGGGAGGACCTTCGAGCCCTAGGAAATGTGCGTAAGACGACAGTACATGTCATACCATCCTGATCTGTCGTTAGCTGCTACACCTTCACCCTCTAACGTTAGAGGATATTCTCCAGCAAGATCCGAGGGAAAAATTGGAACTCTTCCCAAAACTTGGATACTACTTCATAAGCTTTCGTGCAATAGAGAGCAATGCCGCTAGGGGGCGTGTACGACAAAAGTACCCAGACATAACCGATGGCGAGGATGGAGACCCAGTTGGTGAAGCTAGTATATACCTTACCGTATTTCATGAAGGAGTCTGTTGCGTAGGTCTTTTTTTCCCGCATTGTTTGCGCTATTCTGACTGCGTATGCTAGTTTCATTTCACGGATGTATCGGGTACGCTTTCTGGAACTGTGTTTTCCACTTCAATAATCTTTCAAGTTCAGAACACACAGACCGCATAAGAAATCGAATTGTCCTTCTAGAGGAGGTCATCAATATGTCATCAGGTAGTCTTCCACCCAGTTACTGTCTTTCTTCGCATTGATGGGTGGCTGGTTAGACTGGATTGCTCACGGACTGTTGGACTCCGTCGTGGACTCGTTCTTTCCATTCTTGGAAGAAATTGAGAAAGAGGTTCTGGCTATTGATGCCCTTGTTTTCTCTGACACTCAACCAGAAGATCTACGCAAGAATAGCACCAAAGTGGCCGCTTCAATCAAACCAACTGAAGAATTTGCAACTGTGGTCGAGAAACCAAGTTCGATGGCTCTCGACAACCCCGCCCTTCTAACCGAGAAACGCTCAGAAGTCAATATCGCTGGCGACGAGATTCGCCCACACTTTGCCCCCGTCCTTCTGACAATGCCCTTAAGCTTGATATTCCGTCGATGCAAGCGGGCCCTGTTTGGAGCGTGGTCTAACTTGATGTCTTCCTCGGAGCCTCCACCCAACCCTAGGACACTAACGCTCCGGCGTATGGCAAGGACACGGAAGGTAGTCACAGCGCTAGGGCGTTTATTGGCCACAAAATCAGACGTCGTAACTCAAATCAGGAAAAGACTCGTGGCCGCAGGTCAATCAGGGCTTGGGAATAGAACGACGAAAGGAGAGGAGCTTGAAGTCGCTATCTACATGGGCGATGTTCAAGGTGTGTAGCTGTTTGCCTAGCTCTCCATGAGTGTAACCATCATGTTTACAGACCATATCCTGACCTTGCAACATTCGCTAGCTCATTATGAGCGAATGTTGAGTGAGTCGCACCCTACGTACCTATCGCAACTGCGAACAACTTTTGCTGCTACCAAATCTGGCACTGACATGGCCCTCATATACCTCACCGTTGTCAGTATCGGAGTTTTGTGTATCCAAGTTCTACTTGGTGGGTCCACTGTTGCCTTCCGATCACAAGTGAACTCACACAGCCCGTAGGCCTATTTTCTATGAATGTAAACATTCCAAGGAATAGTAAAGATGGCAGCAAATTCAACGTTTTTGGCATCATAATAGCCTTGGCCCTCGTAATCCTTTTCACATACCTTTCAGTCGTGCGATACTGGTGGCTTCAGGCGAAGCGAAAACATGTCCACCTTTTGTAGACTCCCAAATAGACTCCCAATTATTTAAACACTATTTAAAGACATTTTCGTACATCGTTACAGGGTATGCAATGAAATCTGGTGAGATATCCACGCAGTAAAGATCTAAGGTATATGTACCACCATCAAAACAATAAGCGGTTAAGCTGCCTCCTCAATATATTGCAGCTCTTTCTTTAATCCATGACGCGTTAAAACGTCTGTAGCCAACTGCATCGCCTCTTGCACTAAAGGCATGTCAGCAAAGAAGATGGCTACACCGATAGCCATCTCACCTTTTTCTTGGAACATTGCTTGTTTTTGTTCAAATTCTTGGAATGTGGTCTGCAAGGTATCCCGTTGCAGACGTATAGTTTCGTTGACACGTTGCAAATGCTCGGATTCGCTGCGTAGATGCTCCAAGCCCTGTGTGACTTGATTGTGGAGGTTGTCGAGGCCGGATATTTGCTCCATGTATAGATCCCGAACTCCTTCCCATTTTCCTACGTTATCCAATCAATATCAATTGAGCCAGTCTGAAGATAAGATATTACGAACCAGAGGCCTGGGCCTCTCGAGCAGCGGCCGTATATCTGGATAATTGTTGGTCCCATTCTTGAGCCTGATTGTCGGCCCATGACACTGTTTTAGCTATGTCGCCCATACTCGCGCGCTTTATGCAACTCCTTCTACGGCTTACACCGGGCCTAGAAAGTGCACCTTCCTGCGAAGGAGGGCTTGCTGGGGAATCTTCATTTGACAACGCTGGGGACCGCTCGTTCGATGGAGGCTCCACTGGAGACTGTCGCCCGTCTGAATCGCTATCCCCCCCACGAGGCTGCTGGTGCTGTTCAGGGTCTTCTGACACTTCAAGGCCGAATTCCGCACGCTGTCCACGGAGCAAAATGGGGAGGGGGCGTGGTGAGTATACGGACCGAACATCATCACTATCCATTGCGGATACATAATGGGACGATGACGGCCGCTCGTTGACTGAGTTAGGCATCAGCTGGGCCTTTGGGTGTTTTAGTGGCAGGTGTTTCTGCTTGGGGTCAGGACTTGTTAACGAACGCTGTATCTGCGTTTTGGACAATGGTGGGAGTGCTGGATGCAGCCCAGATGATGAAGGCGCGCCTGCGCGGACCGCGAGACATCGCTTGCAATTACAAGGGGGGCCAAGGCTGGCAGTACGGGCTAGAGGTTGCGATTTCCGCGCAACAGCATTGGCGCGCTTCTGTTGATCTCGAAACCACTTTTCAATAGCCTTTACACGAAAATCTACTGGTGCGACAAAAGTTTGGAATAGAAAGGTTTCGCCAGGAGTGGGAATGCTTGATACGGCAGGGATAGTCTTGGTGAGTTTGCGGCATTTGTGTAGCATTCGATCTTTCAGGTGTCGAATTTCCAGTATTCGCTCCCACGACAGTGTGGTTTTCTTGGATAGCTCATATTTTTCAAACTTTAGGAGCTGTTCGTACATTGCCGCCGTCGCAGGTGGCAGCAAGACCTGAAGAAGATTGGTTAGCATCGAATCAGCGTGAAGCGAAAATTGGATTCAAACCAACTTTAAGCTCATCAGTGGTATCTGTGATCTGGATGTATCTCCATCCCTTTTCATTTTTGCGGTCGTAGGGATCTAATTGACCTCTAACTGGTCCCGACCGGACGTGGTCGAAGGAAACGACGGCGAGCTGCTGCGACATTGATTGTGGCAAAAGGCACAAAAGGGACTAGCGAATAGAAAGTCTGATAAAGTGAATCATATACCCCCTCGTGTAGAAATGACGGCCTTTTTTTACATCCAGGTATTGTCCTTGAGGAGCATAAAATAGGGAAGAGACAGACAGCTTGATTGATCGGCACGAGGCCATTGTATTTGAATCACAAAACAAACCACATCTGGTGCAACAACTCTTGAGATAAAACAAAACTAACTACAAAGTATACTATGGCAGGCAACAAAGACCTGATGCTATGTTATTTTTTTTCCCTTTCTTATGTTTTCAACGTGCGAGTTTTTGAACGATGCTGCCTGGGAATGTCACGGTGAGAGCCCCGGCTACAGCGTAATCACGCTCTTCTTGATGTGGCCGGTCAATGATACTCTGAGCCCAACTTGAACTTTGTTCTGGTCGAACCTATACTATGTCCTCATCCATAGCTCGCTACGAGTCCTTCCTCCTGAACAATGTATCCACCATATCCACCCTAGAGTCTTCGCTCCGTTCCATCACCTGGTTCCTCCCAGGAAGATTCAAAGATGCAGAACTTGCATCCGAATCTCGTCAGTTCTTTGTCACTCTCACAATGCTCCGGGATCTCACACCTTTTGGCCCATAGTCACTACACTGCTCAACGTGATGAGTATGTACCACGATACAGTGCTCACAAAAATAATCAGAGGCAACCCGAAATACCGCCCCCTCATTCCATCGTCGTTGCACACGCGCTTCACCAGAGCGTGGTCCGAAAAAAGTGCCCATTACAGCTGGGTCGCCAGGGCACTAGAAACAATACGATTCACCGAGCTCGTGTTGGAAATGGGCCTGCGGAGGAAAACTTCGGCAGCAACTCGTTGGAGGGGTATAATCCTTCTGGAGACGATAAAGTAGGTGACCGGACAACTGCATTTTCGGACGATCCTCACAATTTCATCAGGGCTTTCCTCCGCCTTTGGCTGTTGAAAATCACTCATAAACCTCTGATTTCACCCCCAATTCCTGAGCGAGATTTCGATTCAACAACACTCACACCCCCAAGTAATGCATCTTCGCCGACTTTGGCTCCATCCTCTCCAGGTTCTTCTCCACCTGTAACCCCAGACCACCTTAGGAATAACCACACGCCGTTGCCTCCTCACTCTCTCTTGACTGCTCCACCCCCAACGCTCTCTGACACCTCAATCGATGATTACCTTCTCCCGAAGGCGTTGACAGCGTCATCCGTTAGACCCTCTCTTTCCCTGGTCAATAGCCTCTCCTCTCCCCAAGATTGGGCAGCTGAACTTCTCTACATTATTCGGCCGCTCGTATATGGTAAGACATGATGGGTATATTTTTGCCGTTTCTAATTTGACATTTTGTTAGCATCACTGCTTGTTTCTCACCCACGCTCAAACCGTGCGCTTATGACAGCTCTATTCATGGAGCTCGTCTCGCGTAACCTCCGCCGCACTCCATCTCCGTCAGCTGCTCTGGAACGTTCAGAGTACGCAAGTCGGGACAGAGATATGTTATGGTATCTCCTTCGTGGATCCATCTGGGAGACTTTCACCAAGTCAGTCCTCAGTATTCTTTCCTGACCTGAATATCAACGCCATTATTACAGACCTAAGCTGGACGCCGTCATTGCTCGAACATCGCATACTCCCCTGCTGGGATTGTTTGGAGCCTTCGTCAAAGAATGGATTCCTCTGATCGACGAGTATTATTATTGTATGAATTCCCCTTTACATATCTTGGCAGCCGCTCACCAATTTACAAATATAGATACGGCGCCCTAACTTCCAATGCTGTCCAGATATTATGTGCTGTATTAATTTATTTCCTCTGGTATCCAGCAATGTATACTATGCGACCCTTCGTCTGGCCCAATGCCACACTGCTGCGAAATATCCTTCCTTTATTTCCCCGAAGTCTACGTTTTCCCCCTTGTTCGATTTACCCCAGCTTTGCTTGCCCCCATCAAGTTAGCTCACGTCATTCAGGTCTAGTTTTAGCAAACCTGGTAAGTGCATGTGATACCAGGTTCATGTCAATCTCCAGGCAGTAAATTGTTAACATTAACATCCTCGGACTATTATTCAGATCTAACAAATCCATTCTTATTTATATTGCAAGCAAATATCATTACCAAACCGCCTCCTTTCTCCATCTCTTATCAGCCTTCATAATGGCAAGCCCCAACTACATGCCTCCCGTTCTGCCAGACTTGCGGCGTATTGTTACAGCACACGATACCAATGGCTTAGCTATCGTTGAAAGTGATGCCACCCTCCCCACCGAGGTGAATAGCAAATTCATGATATCTCCGAATTCATCTAATGGGGGTGACTAGGAAATGACTTTTGTCAAGGGAGGTCGATCAGCAAGCATCTGGGTGACCACCGACTCCCTCCCGACAAATGAGAATAATAATATGTGCGCTTTGTCGAAATACCTGGTGATCCAGTACTGACAAGACCGCAGTGACGATGGTGGCAAGAGAACTATTGAGAATCCTTCGAATTTCAATCTCATTCCCGCAACTGGAACCAATGTGAGGTCCACAGAATTACCTCCTGGAGTTATTACGGCCATGGTGCGTCCGTGTACAGATGTTTAAATGGGTTATGTTGGAACCTGCGACAGCATCGGACATCTTCGTTGGACTTCAATATACTTAGTGAGCCTTTTCATCAAAAGGTGTTCTGGTTTTCTCACCATGTGGCGCAGTTGAAGGTGAACTGATCTTGATAACGGAAGACGGGGAGACACATTTGAAGAAACCGGGTGACATTGTGGTTCAGAAGGGCACTATGCACGCATGGAGGAACCCTTCGAATAACTGGACCCGCTGGATAACAGTTCTGATGGCGGCGGACCCCGCTGTCGTGAACGGCGACACTTACGAACCAGCGGTGCTTTAATGGCGGTCCCGACGGACCGCCCGGAACACAATAGAGATTCTGCTAAGTTATTGAAGATTGACAAATAATCCTCCATCAACAAGTAGCGATGCACCAGTCACGTATTTGGCCAAATCACTGGCCAAGAACACAGCTGGCCCTGCTATATCGCCCGCCACTGTCCCAGCTATTTATTGTCCTGTCCTGTCCCTTTCAAATCATGGCATCACTCACCTCCAAGTCTGCCCAAACAAGTTCTCTTGATCATGTAATCACGCTTAGTGCTATCCGAGAGATCCTCTTTGTTGATATCTGTCGCTATAGTCCCTGGAAGAATTGCATTGGCTCGTATCCCATATTTACCCAGAGCAACGGCACAGCTCTGCATCAGCGAGAGAACCCCAGCCTTCGTCGGCGTGTAGTGGCTATGGGAATGATATGGTAAGGACATAAGAGCAAACCGCGTGAACAACAATCCTACCATTGCATTTCACCGCCAACGAGGGCTGATATCGAGGAAATACCAATGATAGAGCCTCCTTGTGGAACTTGATTCTTCATTTGATTGGCGACCGCTAGCAGGGTCCCCAGATCCGAACTCAATTCATGAGCAATTCAGACGGAGCATGGTTTTCTCTTACCTTGCACAACGTAGAATGACCCATCCAGATTAACTTGCCGTGTTCTTTCCCAAGTAGCATGAGGCATCGTCAGGAATTCTGCGAAGGGGCAGATCCCCGCATTCGATACGAGCACGTCAATACGTCCAAATGAAGTGACTCCAGTCTCTACAATCTAATACTGAAATCAGTTAATCTCCAAGATTTTTTTATTCCTAGGAATATACCTTCGTAGCTGTCGCAGAGTCTGCGATATCCCCAGGTACCACCTCGACTCTGATGCTGGGGTTCGAGGTCACGATTTCACCTTTCAAATGCTGAATCTCGTTCTCTGTCTCTATGTCTCCGAAGTAATGCAAGATTAACGCAGCAGCACCATACTTCGCGAATTCCAGTGCGCTAGAGACACAGGAAGATTTCAACTTGCCCTGGCCATACCAAAGATATGATACTGACCATCCACGGCCAATCCCCCTCGACGCCCCTGTAATACAAACCACTTTGTTGGTGACCAGAGCCATTGACAGGGTTCCAATCGCTGATCCTTTCCTTGTCCAATCCAGGTATCTATGTTTGTGTATTATGGTGCACCATATGCCACACCTGCAGCTGACCGTCGGACCTCTCGATCTTCTGACCGTGGCACCAAGAAGTTGGCCAGGTGGGAGTCCTAGTGCACCGATAAAGCAATATAAGGATATGAGCCGGTTTTCACACCTCTCAGTATTATTCCTCCCAGCTCTCAAGGATGCCATCGGCCAAGATGTGAGCAACGTATGCTGATTGCACGGCGTTTGTTCATCGTTTGCCTATAGTTATTACGACTCTGATGCAGACCTCTCAAACCTGAATAACAAGCAAATCGTCTTCCTTGGGTGAGCAGCTGAACGGGCACGAGTGGTCTGGAACTTGATTTGCTACATCACCAAAGTTTTGGAAATCAGGGTGCTGCACAGGCACAAAATTTGCGCGACACAGGCATATCGAATGAACACATCTTGGTCGTCAACAGAGAGGACTCTTATGCTGCTGATGCGAAATCCAAAGGATTCAGGGTGGAACACGATTTCGCCAGGGCGGCAGAGGTGGCTGATGGTGAAGAAAGTTTGCCAGGCTTGGGGTTCGATGCTGACCAAAACACAGTTTTGTTCATTCTGATACCAGATCAAGTACAGCCAAGGGTCTTCAACGAGCAATTCGCCCCCAAGTTGAAGGCAACGGCGACGATCGTCATCGCTAGCGGTTATAATGTATTTTATAAGCTACTGAACTTTGCTCCGAAACAGAATGTGGTCATGGTCGCACCAAGGTACATGTAGATAGTTGTGATGGTTTCTTGCTGAACCCAGTGCCTTGCAGGATGATTGGATCCTCTGTTAGGTCGCTATACCAGAAAGGGAAAGGCTTTCCCTGTTTCGTTTCAGTTGAGCAAGATGGAACTGGCAATGCTCTGCCCATTGCATTGGCTCTTTCGAGGGGTATTGGCGCCACAAAGGCAGGGGCTATCGCGTCATCAGCTCGCGAAGAAACTGCTATGGATCTTTTTGCAGGTATTGAAATAGCTTTGCTCAAAGAATGTGGCGGTGACATCAGGCTTCTATTTTCAGAGCAAGCCTTATGGCCAAACATTATTATGCTTTTCAGGCGAGTGTGCTTCCTAGCACTTACCAATAAAATGAAAGGCCAATAGCGGAGGTACCTGAGCAGGGAAGCCTTTAGTGTCCTCAAGGAGATAGGGTGTTCAGATGAGGCACTCTGTTATGAGATGTACGTCACATGGCAAGGGCCTACCAATAAGTCACTGTTAATGATTTCGCAATCACAGGTGGATGTCCAAGGAGCCAGCCGAGATATTTGAGCGAGCAGCCGAAGACGGTTTCATTCGACAGGTTAGATATTTGGAATCTCTAGGGGCATGAAATTCATCCATGATACAGCTAAAACACCATTCCACGGTGTCGCAATACGGACAATTGAGTGGTGCATTGGCGCTAGATGGGACAGCTGCTAGGGCACACTTCAAAGAAATATTATACAACCAGGTGAGGGTGAACACTCCGACTCGGATAGACTTTCAATTCTGAGCATTAATGGCGCAGGTTTTGAATGGCAAATTCTGCAAAGAATTTTCCAAGATTGAAGCAGACCTCGAGAAGGAGGGTCTAGCGAATCCATTGAATGAATTATATCGGCAGTCAGAGCAGTCGGAACTCGCACAAGCTGAGGCGCGAGTAAGGGCACGACTTGCTGGTCTTCTGTAGTTATATCTATTTCGCGTTACGTAATTAAACAAGGGACAACAGAGCACTTTTTCCCCATGCTTCTTCTTTGTGGCTTGGCTTTGACAGTCAACTACTTGTACTCATGGCTTCTCCTAATGGCAAAATGGACGTCGACAAGTCCCCTAACCGTCGTTCGTATGTACATTTCTCTCTTATATTGCTTCCGAATCTCAATTCACTTCAGGTCCCGCAACCATTCAACTGATACTTTGCGAACCAAGCGATCACATCGTTCTGTTTCTCGTGAACGCGACAGAAAGGAAAGGCGGCGTGATAGACCTGATCATGATGACCGAAGGAGAAGGAGTCGCAGCCGGGACCGGGACCGTGGGGATAAATCCTATCGCGACAGGTCTCGAGAGCGCCATCGTGATCGTGACAGGGACAGGGAGAAAGAGCGACGTCGTGAAAGAGACAGTGACAGGCCACACCGAAGTAGCCGTCCACACGAGCGAGGGGAAAGCCGCCATAGCCATAGGGACCGTGAAAAAGACCGTGATGATAAAGACCGCCGGCGTAAAAGAGGCGACGATTTGGAAGACAACCTTGAGCACGAAGATCGTTCCAAACGAAAGCGGTCGGAATATGATGATGATGATCATCCACCACCTCCACCACCTCCACCTGCGGGCTTGCCCCCACCACCGCCTTTGGATAGTCCCCGCGGCGATCGCCATAAGGACCGCAGACCTTCCTTTGATCCTCGTAGCGACTTAGATGACCCGCCAAGGTACGGTCGTGATCGTCCCCGTCGTGGAGGCCGACATCCTGGGGACAATGACGACGACGACGACCTCATGAATACACCTCGCGCAAGTCCTCCCCTGCCTGCTAAGTAAGGTTCATCACAAGCCCATTGATTTGATGTTGACTTCCCTCTTAGGCGATCATCTCCCGTCTATGAAGCTCCTCCGGACGAACCTTACAATCCAGACGAACCAAAAGAAGATGACTCCGAAGCTAGATCTGTCTTTGTGTCCCAGCTTGCCGCTCGGTTGACTGCTAGGGATCTCGGCTATTTTTTCGAGGACAAACTTGGTGACGGCACAGTCATGGATTCTCGTATTGTGACGGATAGATTGTCTCGTCGCTCCAAAGGGTGAGTCCCGCGTTTTCCCTTAGAACTCATTGCTTACCACCCAATCAGCATTGGTTATGTGGAATTTAAAACTATTGATCTGGTTGAAAAAGCCATTGCCCTTTCTGGAACTGTAGTAATGGGGCTTCCAATTATGGTGCAACTGACAGAGTCAGAGAGAAATAAACTACATCCAGGCGATGGGTATGTTGGTCAACAATCGTGAAGAGTTCTGAATACTGACTGCTAGGACAACAGGAGTCTCAACCTTCCCCCAGGTGTAAATGCCCCTCACGGGGCAATGCAGTGGGTCCTTTAATTGCCCAAAGTTCACATACTGACCAGTCACTACAGGCTTTACGTTGGCTCCCTACATTTCAACCTTACAGAGTCCGACATTAAACAGGTGTTTGAACCATTTGGGGCGCTCGAGTTTGTTGATCTGCACCGAGACCCAATGACTGGACGCAGCAAAGGTTATGCGTTTGTTCAGTACGCCCATTCGATATCTCAGGGTCAGTTACTTATTGTGCATTGTAGGTATAAACGATCTGAGGACGCAAGGATGGCCCTAGAACAGATGGAGGGCTTTGAGCTGGCTGGTCGTACCGTATGTATCTTTCATTATGGGCGTACGTTCAATATTCATAATCAAACAGCTTCGCGTGAACACCGTCCATGAGAAGGGCACAGCTCGCTACACCCAACAAGACTCATTGGATGAAGCCGGCGGTACGTTGCTATACCGCCCATCATAAGTCTAACCCTAACAGTACCTTAAAGGTGGTAACTTGAACGCTGCATCACGTCAAGCGCTAATGCAAAAACTTGCTAGGATTGAACCTGCTCCCAGCCTTTCAGAGCCAGTGTAGGAAACCTCTGATTCACTAATTAATCGTTATTCACACCTTAATAGATCGAGGCTGAACATTCCTCAGGCCATGCAATCTCGCTCAGTTCTGCTGAAAGATATGTTTGATCCAGAAGAGTAAGTCCGCTTCAGACCACACAACGTCGGTATTGAAACGTTTCCAGGGAAACGGAGCGCGACTGGGACAAGGATCTTGCGGAAGACGTCAAGGGGGAGTGCGAAAGCAAATACGGACAAGTATCTGCGATTAAGGTTGAGAAAGAAACACAGGTAATTGCATCTATCCCCCTCTTATCAAGTACTCTAACATCGCGTAAAGGGGGAGATTTATGTGAAGTTTGACACAGTTGACTCAGCGAAAAAAGCTATACAGGGCTTGAACGGCCGTTGGTTTGGTGGAAGACAAGTTTCCGCTGCCTTCATCTCCGATGCAATTATGCAAGCCCACCAGTAGGACACATGTCTGCTAGTCGATGGCGGAGTAGGCTCCCAATGTTACTGAACCCCTATTTTTTGACACAGATTCTCATACAATTCGTTTGACCAATTTTTTATTCTTTGTTTGATATTTCACCTCTCAAAAATG
The DNA here is from genome assembly GCA_036937095.1 of Phaeolepiota aurea. Classification (NCBI taxonomy): domain Eukaryota; kingdom Fungi; phylum Basidiomycota; class Agaricomycetes; order Agaricales; family Squamanitaceae; genus Phaeolepiota; species Phaeolepiota aurea. Next base: position 45,862 of record JASFDG010000120.1, read on the forward strand.
TTGTGCTATGCAGATTCTGGCTCCTTCCTTCCAAGGCATGCTGTCGTCAGATTGGAAGACGCGCATAGGCAGGTCCTAATCTGACATTTCTAGGCCACCTTGCCATATCCTTTCCCGAATAACCTTTTTCTGCGTTAGATAATCACAGCGAAAATGATATGCGTCCATTTGCAACCCCAAGACCAGGGCCTCATCTGTAAGACAAACCTGCTGAAATCCATACTGGCTGGAGGTATCAATTCCTTGACCCATACCACTTACGTATCAGCTGCTGACTGAGAACGTAGGTATGTTTATACTAACCGAGCTTTAGGATAAGAAAGAAAAATCACGTTAATACATGTATCGGAACGAAGCCGACTGTGGGCCTTCGCCTAAGGCTTCTGTTTCCACGTCCGCGGATGTTAAAACGACGCCTTGGGCTGTATCTCTTCTGTGATTCTCCCTTCTCATGTATATGCCGACGCTGTCGCAGGGTGTATGTGATTAGCCGCCTTTGCGTTCAAATGGGACCAATGGTATCTAACTTACGATGCCACCAGAATCAAGCACATGCCGCCAAAAGTCGCTACAACCCAATGTCAACTTAAATGCCCATGACACAAATTATGTAAGAACTTGACCTGAGGTGACCAACGCTGACGCCCGCCCTGTTCAGCAATTGGTCCTGATGGTAGAAGCATTGGACACTACCTGGG
>JASFDG010000121.1:0-15490 GCA_036937095.1 Phaeolepiota aurea
GTCGACAGATACGATCCTCTCATAGGGGTCCCTCTCCTTTCAACGCTGGACATATTAGCGGATGGTTATGAGCTGGGGTTTTGGAACTATGGACCCGTAAGTCTCCTTACCCTATTGTGTTAATATTTTGCATACTGGGTCCGCAGAACGCCTATATCGTCCACAGTTTTGTCAACACACCTCTGAACCTTTATGGTGTGGAGCCGCAAACCACGAATGAACCAATGTGTCATGGCCACCAGATTACACTTTCCACGCATGACCCTTCATTGGACCTCCCGCCGGTTGGCGTGTTCAACTGGCACTACACCCAGTGTGTTCTCAAGAAATTCTCCACCGATGCCTATCGGGCAATCGACAACATACACCATTTCGATCTGCCATTCCGTACGAGGGACGATGACGATGACGAGAGCGACATAGACTTTGACGATGAAAGGAACATCGCAAATCCTCCTTATCCATCTTACCTTTGGGAGCTTTCCGAATTGAGGGAGCGTCAGCGCTTGGAGGCAGTAGAGCGCCACCGCACCATTGTGGCATGGAACTCTGGCACCTCTGTCAGCTGAAGTCTGCAACTTGTTCCACTTGGAGACATCGGTCCCGTAATTCTAACCATAAGTTACCGTTGTTCCCATATTCTTTACATGGGCCGCATACACGATGGCTTATGAAGTATTGCTACCTTGACCCTTCAGTTTCTTGACCTTCTTCACATGGGACTACTGTTTCCATTATTTCTAGGTGATGCTTCAGAAACTTCAGGGATGTGTACCCCTCTGGAGTTGCCCCATAAAGTTGACACCACGCACTTGGTCCTTCCTACCCGAAAGCCACCCACCCCAGCGTTTTCCAACTTCGATAACATTCCCATGCCCTTCCCATCATCGTTGGCTCTTTCGCATTGGTCTTTTAACCAGGCTGCGCAACATAACATAAGAGGAAGTGTTCGAGCTACAGCTGCTCATGACCGTCTGGAAATCAAAACCGATTGTATACATATTTTCACTGCTCGAATCGCCTTTGATAAGAGACAATCCCACACTTTTTTTTGAACTTCTGTGTCGATCGCGATCATGTCGCGGTCATTTGCATTTTTGATAGGTGCTGAGACCTGAGGGTTTTCCAACGGAATACGAAGTAGATCATGGCATGTAAGGATAACTGTCGAACCGGCTGTCGTTCGAAGGGTCCCCGCTCCCGCCCGAAAAATGTTTTAAGCAGCGCGCTGCTGCCTGTTTTCTGCGTCGATCACAACGTAGCAGCCGTAAGTGTTGGAAAATGGGGTACGAAGGCGGTCGGTCCATTGGAGTTGTCGTTGGGCTGCGTATGAGCATTTCCTGACCGATGCCCTTTGCAGGGCGGGGGGTTGTACTTTGGGGCTTGGACACCTTCTTTCACAAACATACGCAGAGAGTGGGAGATTTGCGGGATTTGTGGGGGATTCCTTGCCACCACCCATGCAATAATAAGGTCTGTTGCGAGTCTCTTCGTCGGGAAACGACCCCTCGACGGAGGTCCCTTGCAAAGCGAGTAACAAGGTTATGAGCTGCCGTCATTCGTTGCCGCAACGGTGCCAACTCAGCGGTGAGGCATTGCCTAATTGTGAATCGTGGTTTTCAACGTGTTTCTTACCACGGGTTTTGACAAGGCGGAAAGAGGATCCAGAAGAGGGAGTGAACAACGTGTGGCAAGATCTGGCAATGCTAGAGGTCGCTATGCCGCCTGACAGCCAGGGATTGGAGGGAGCGGGATCGCGAGGGAGAATGAAAAGGGATGATTCCGACTGGATACCGAGCAACTTGTCAGTGCCTGCGATTGAGCCCCAGTTGCGCCAACCCTTTGAGGCACGATGAGAGGTGGGACCTGGAACGCTTCAAGTTGTGTGTGACAAGGGATCGCGATGGTCGCCTCTGTCGGGGGCATTGGCGGGGGCGTGCTGTGTTGGGGCATGGAGACACGTTGCAGATTCTAGAATGTGGGAGGACACTACGGAAACCGCAAGCTGCTCAAGAACCAGGGAACTTTTACCACCTCGAGCTCGGCACACCAGTCCTAGCCGTGTTCAACGCGCTCATCTCTCAGCTGGATAAGAACCTGCCTGTGTCCTCCCCAAGTTGCCCAGAGCATCTTGCGGGAGGCATCAGTATTATAATTACCCTCTTGACTGGAACTAAAGGTTTGTTCAGCACGGGAACATGCTTTTGCCCGCTGAGGGGATCGGGACGAGGAGTCCAAGCCAAACATCACCATGTTTCAAACACACGGTGTTGACGACAGTTGGTGGAAGGTCAGTTCTCGCGTTACTATGTTACAACGCTGACCTGTAAGCCATTAGGTGATTTATGAAATTATACCCCTAGTTTCTGCCAAGCCACACTAGTGAGATCGTCCCGATGTGCTGTCTGAGATTGGCTGTCGCTAATGCCACGGAACCACAATAGACTACAAAGGTAAGGCCCGTGTGTTACGGACTTGGCGTAAAAAATACCTTGCAACACCGCAGGTGAAAGGCAATGCGACTAGCTAGTAGGCGTATTCTACCAAATCTCTCTTGTTCGACTCATACGATCTGAGGCGTGGGTTTCTGTAATCCACTGTCCAATGAGATCTCGCCTCGAACCACCGCTCTAAAAATAACAACCACCCCAATTTGGTTGCAAGCAGGAGCCTAAACACCCTCCAAAATACAGGAGTTAAACTTTTGACAGGGCTCACAAGAGGTGACTCTGCGTTTATCTCCAGGAGTCTGACCTGAAAACTATTTCTTGAACAACTTGCGTAGCTAAGCACTTGCTATTTGTATGTATTCAGAACCCTTTGGGGAAACGGTTGTCTTCAGTTCCAAGCCTTGGTGTAAAGTAGGCAGAAGCTACTATAAAGCCCTTGGCTTTCGGTTATAATCATTATCATCTTGATATCCCCAACAGGCTTATCGCGTTCCCCAATTTGCAATGAAAGCGAAAGTGAGTTTCGATCAGGGACATGGGTGCGAGGAATATTAGTTATCGGGGGAATGGATCTTTGTGTCCGTGTGACGTCGTCATGTGGTCTTGGGCGGCGCTTGAGCGACTTCGATTTCTCAGCGAATCCAAAGCTAACTATCAACCCTTTCGTCACCCTCGCCGTCGACGACGATGAAGGAAACATATGGCCTCGTTTATCCACCCGACTTCAAACAGTCCCTCACCACTGTCTCTGACGACTTGCCCCTCCTTCCCGCTCCCGCTTTTGCTGCCTTACACCTTCGCCACACACTTGCTCACCCACCCGACCACGTACTTTTCCCTTTCTTGCATGGCCTCGAAGGCGATAATCAAGCCCAAAACACCTTTTTTGCTAATACCAATACTACACCAACACCAACAGCGGCAGCGTCTTACATACCCAAAGTCCCCAAATATCGTGGGCTTGTGTGGGTCGTGGCTGAAGACGACCTCGAGGGCCCATTGCACCCACAAGGTTCAGCTGCCTCCGCCTCAACATCAAGCACCTCGAGCTCTGACTATGATGACGACGACGATGAATTCATAGAGTCGGATGTGGAAGAAGGGGTGACCACAATCTCGGATGGAGAAGGCAGCAACAGCGCTTATATGGGCGAAGATGAACGACCCAAGGATTCAGGCTTGACTGTAGGCGCAAATCAGCGTATGCGCAAGGCCGCACGTCCCCCACCTGTTCCCATGGATGTCGGTGTTGCGGTCGCCGTTGTTACGACGGACGACGAGCGCGTTCCAGCGCAATACAACGACGATATCGTGGTTGATGGCGCATACAAGGGCAAGGATAAAGATGCTGGCATGCATATGCATCCTGTACATCATCGTCCTGCTGTCGCTAAGCCAGTCACTATCAAGCCCGCAAACGACGGAGGGACGCACGGAATCGATGGTAGTGTTATGGGTGCAGTCGTCCCTCTACCGTGTTTTTCAGACAAAAGGTGGGTGGCGTCAGTTTCGAGGTTTATATTCTGTCGTTCGCATACCTTGTTCAATCCATCTCCCCCTTCCCTTCGCTCTTGTCGTTCGGCTATTGCTGCTTCTCAATTTTGCTTCCTTTCCCTTTCCCCTTCACCGATAACCTATTTTGGTGTTTTGTGTGCTGTCGTTCGCGTATTTCCTGCTGGGCCCTCATTTCCTCTTGTTTAATCCGTGGTTCATGAGTTGGCTCTGATCGTCCTTCACTTTTGATACCTCGCCTTGATGGTTGACGGCCTATCATTCGGATGCTTCCTGCTGTGCCTCCTTTACTTATCCAATGTGGCTGATAAATAACTTTCTCCTCGCTGTTCATATTCATTGCTGTGCTTCCTTTCGTCTTACTTCTGGTTGTTCGATTCGTGGCTGATGCATTATTTCTGTTTTCCCTCTTCCTCTCCGCCGATATCTTCCCTGACCCGTCACCGTAATACGATCGCGAAACTCGCCGTCCAAACTGATTGCGTTCTCACCCATCCCAACTTCTCTTCCACCGTTTCGCCGTTTTTATACAGCCCCTCGCCCGCGCAATCACCACCCAATCCACCTGAGGCTCAGGCCCGGGCAGACAAACTTTTAGCTGATGGAGCTCCATCGTGCGAGATATCCTCTGCGCCAATACAGCAGATTGACCAAGCCCAATACCAACTCAAGACCCAGCATTCGACCTCCCCGAGCCTGGAGGAGCAACAGGGGTGCCGGTCGTCACAGGGATACAACCCTGCTGCTCCGCCGCTGCTGACAAGCACGTTTCGACCTCGAGACCTCTTACGTTGTGTAGAAGGAAAGGGGAACGAGGTGGGTGGTCGCACGAGCGAGGAGTGGACTGGAATGCACGATTGGAGGATGCGGATGCATGATGCTGCAAAGCGTGTCCGTGATCCTCCGCCGACTGATGACGATGGATGGGAATTTGTGCCTGCGCAAGTTCCAGACGGGATCTCGTTGAGAAATTTTGGAATTCAAGTGGTGAGTCCTACTTTCTGTTCACTTCTTTTGCATCTTGTGTTCTGTCCTTCGTTTCTGTGTGGCATGGAAACATACAATTTGAACGCTGTCGTAGGCATGATATGAGGGTAGCTTGCTTTTGCAGAGACAATCAGAGGGCACTACCTGTCGCTTGCCATGTCTTGCAGGGATAGTCGTGCCTTTGGAGAGGGGAATGAATGAGATGTCAAGCGAGCAGTTAGCGTGACTGTAGTCAACGCTTGCGCTGGCAATGAAGGGAACATATGGCCAACATGCAACGCGTGGCCAGTCGCCTTGTGCACGCTTGTTGGCTGATGGGTCATGAGGGTGTTGCACGTTCGATCTTTCAGGATCCTGGTCTTGATCGCTGGCGATGAGGCGTGCATTGGGAAATTTTAACTTTGCAGGACTACTTTTTGGTATGTTGCCCAGCCGGACCGGCCATTTCCAACGGGCTTATGTCTTTTTTTCTTCACATGTGTGCCTGTGATTTTTTTCCATCCGGGTATAAACCCCTGGATTTTTATTTTTTATTATATTCTGCTGCGTCATCCATCATTTGATTTTGAATCACATCTTGACGCTTAATTGACAGCCGATATATGCCACTCTATCGGACATTGTTGTGTATTCTCCAAAAGGCGCTACGCCCGGTGCGATAGCGCTTGCGCGCCGCTTCCAATCTGCGATTCGACAAAAACGGGAGGAAAGACTGCGCTTGCGCAAGGATGGAGCCAAAGGACGCCCCTCACCACCGCGCCTGGAGATCCCACAACATAACCAGCATACCGAAGGAAATGTTGGTAGTAGTGGTCATGGTGATGATGATGATGATGATGGTACGGGTCTTCTCAGGTACAATGTTTTCGTGCTTGATGCAGAAGAGATGGAGATGCGTCGTACGATGCCGCACCTGATGGTTCGTGTGTGTGGGGAGGGAGTGCCTGGTGGGAGTTGTGCGGCTGCTGGGGACCGACAGCCACTACTGGAACGCTCTAGCGGAGCGCATACGGATGGTCCAGATGGGCATCTGATTGAACAAGGCAAAATCGAAAGCGTGGAGACCACCGAGATGGGTTTAAGAATGGACATGGATATGGATATGGATGGCGAGGTTACGCGAAGCACCGAAGGACACTACGAAGAAGAGGACGCACATAATACGGTTGACTTTGCGCAGCGCGAGAAAGAGGAGATGCGGGACCTAACCAAGGCGTCGGAGATCATCAGCGTGTTCTCGCCCACCTTTTTGCCAGCGTCGGCCAAACAGCCAAACTCGAACGCGGGGAGTGACTGTCTCTTTACCCACCCAGATCCAAACGTTGATGTTTCCACGACCCGGACACATTGGGACCCTCGGGTAGGGCAGGTCTTCCTCGGCAACTCCAATGACGTTCCGCTAGTTCCGGACTCGCCCTCTGCAAGCGAAGATAAAGCCCGACCACTATTCGCTTCTAGAATAGATCCTAGAAAACCTTCTCTTACCTGGGCCAATGGTGCTACGTTGAACCGCGCAGGCACAACGGCCCCCCTTCTTCCTGACGACCCCTTTAATTACCTCGCAACGAACTCTTCCGAGATGGGGTATGGCTATGATATATGTGTCGAGTGCCATGATCTCGCACCTTTCCCCACTGCGGCGCACCTGCGAGCGGCTGATGAGCACCTGGGGATGTTGGATGTTATGTGGCGGGAGCGATGGGAACGAAGGATGCGTAGAAAGGGCGTTTCGGTTGGTCGTACGACTATTGGTACGGATGCCAATGGTGTCTTCCATGACGAAAACGAGCAAGATACCAGCGGCGATGACATCGACACAGTGGAGGACGATACGGTTGATACCCCGGGGCAGGGGGAGAATGGCGCGTTCCCCCCGCCACGTCCACCCCCACATGCCAATGCAGTTATCCATCTGCCCTTCCCGAGCTCTCCGTCTAACTCGCAGGCTACGATGAGCGCGTTGATGCCTGTGATCCGGTTTTTGGAAAAATGGCTAAAACCTGTTGCATTCCCACCTCCATCAACATCTGTTCTGCCCCAAGAGAAGGTTGAAACGGCTGCAGCGGGTTCCACTAGCAACTCTGGGGCATCGTCCGCACGACGATGGTCATCTGTGGCGTCCCTGATGCCCTCCTTTGGGCATAAGCAGCAGCCACAATCAGATCTGCCACCGCCCTCCACCAATACACACGTGGGATCGTCCCCTTCGCGCACACGCTCTTTCACTTCGCCGTCGCCAAGCCATCCCCATCCCCATCCACCCCAATTAACGTCGACACCGCAGACCTCACGCACCCGGCCCCTCAAGATATTGCTCTATTCCTCGGACGGGTACACTGAGTCCTCAGTCCCTGCGCTGTGCCTACTAATGGCAGTCCGCGGGCTCGCGCTACCGGAAGCTTATTTGGAGCTGCAAGTCGCCAAACGGCGGAGCTTCTTTGTATACCAAAATGACTTGGGAATCCTACGTAGAGTCGAGGGGCGGATGAAGGAGGAGCGCGAGAGGGAGCGTGAGAGAGATAGGGAGAGGGAACGAGAACGGGAGAGGGTGAGTTACGCTGCGAGTGGCGGAGCGGGGATGATCAATGCCAATGGGAAAAGGGTGGGCGGGTATTGGGGGCGTGCAACAGCACATAGCGCCACGAGTGGGCCTGTGGCGCGGCCTCCTGCGCCCATACATGAACAGCACATGGGGCGGCCTGCGGCAAAGTCGGTGTCATTCGCCCATGCACCCCAAGTGCACCACGGGGGTGGCGCGAACGGCAACGCTACTAATGCTCCCACTAACACTAAACCTGACGCGGAGTACACTCCTTTCACTCCCGCGCATTCAGGGAGTCTCCCTCCAGCACCTGCCCCCATTGTGAAGGGTCGCCCACGGGCGAGCACGAGTCCATGGCTGCCGAGCCTCTTCGGGGGTGACCACCAGAGCTGGTTCAACGACCCTCGCTTTGATGGAAGTTTCCCTAGTCGAGTTTTACCGTTCCTATACCTGGGAAATTTGTGGGCTTTTTTTGCGCTTCTATTTCAGCTGCGATTAACCCCTAGAAACAGGAACCACGCGTCGAATGTATATATGCTCCATGCACTTGGTATTACGCATGTTGTATCTGTAGGAGAATGCGCCCTTGTACCACCACCGCACCACGTCGGATCATCGTCTGGAAGTGGTGTCATGTACACCTCTGCCTCTGCATGTCATCGCCCTTCGCCCAACGCACACTTTATTCCTGGGAAGGGACCCGGAGGACATGGCTCTCTCTGGATTGAGGAGCGCGAGGGGCGTATCAAGGTGCTGGACATCAAGGGCGTGTGTGACGATGGCATCGACACGCTCGAGCCACAGCTTGAGCCTGTGTGTGACTGGATCGACCGTGCACGCCAGGAAGGCGGCCAGGTGCTGGTGCATTGCCGGGTTGGGGTGTCGAGGAGCGCAACTGTGACCGTGAGTTGGTTTTGACTTTTTTTTTTTCTCCGCTGCCCTGCCCGCTCCTGAACCTGACTGCGCCTGCAGATTGCGTATGTGATGAAGCACTTGGGGCTACCGCTCGTGGACGCGTATTTGATCGTGCGCTCGCGAAGGCTATCTGTGCTAATTCAACCCAATATGCGGCTGCTGTATAATTTGTGCGGGTGGGAGATCAAGCTTGCGAAGGAGCGGGCGGGTGTGGATGGGCAGCGCTTGGCGGACGCCGTTAACAGGGCGTTTGTTCAATCCCTCGGTGGTGGCGGTAGTGCCGAAGGTTCAGGTCGATCTGAATCGGACGAACAGCGCTTGCAACGGGAGCTTGCGCGAACGCTGACATGGCCATACCTCGCAAAAGAGGTACATGCCTTGAACGAGAAGTATCTCAGATGATGCCTCCCAAGCTGGGGAGTGAAAATATGCGTTCAACATTGACTGTTGCAACATGGGTGGGTGTGTTTGGATTAGGAATTGGGTAGTTGCTGTTGTACCTGTTGGTCGTTTTCTTGTTTCTTGTTCTGTCTTGCATCTCTCTTTCTTTCGCCCCTTTGCATCTGTATTTAATCACTGTACATCTTGTCTGTGTTTGTTTTCTTCTCCTTTCCTTAGCACCCTCCACACCTACACGATATCTGTCATGCCTTTACCATTTTTTGTACAATTATCTCAGTCACCAAACCTTGGCATCCTAATTCATGAGCAGTAAAAAAGAAAAGTGACTAACATGATGCCTAGGATATGACATGATGCCTTAAACATCTCTTTGTACTTGGGCACCAGACTCAACCCGTCAGACATTTCGGTCTTCGATGCTTACTATGGCACAAGGGTTGAGCGGGAAGGGCGATTCATAGATGACGGTACTACCTCTGGCGGGGCTAGTTCCGAAATGGCGTATGCTGAAGGAGGTCAAGTCTAAATTCCAGATCTGGTAGTACGCTGAAGAACATGGCCTAGGACAGAATGCGCATCTGCACAAAATCGGCTTTGAACACCGTCTGGAGCAAATTGTACGCACAGACGAAACCCAGCGGCCTCAAATTCAACCGTGTGGTGGGTTACATATTCGGAACCCGTTTAGGAGACTTCCGGCTACCTCGCGGGGTGAGCGCTCTGAGCCAAGGTAGTAAACCCCCTCTAGTTCTGGGTGGGTGAGTGGAGCAGCCTGCCTTATAACTCGTAATCTGGCTTTTGCAGCATGGCCCTACGATCGGTTGTTGTGAGGCACGCGGAGGCAAACGGCCATCTGAGATTGATGAAACTGAACAGTCCAGCGCAAGCATCCTGTTGGTTTGATACACCAGGCATAGGAATCGCGCTCGTCTTCAGCCAAAGCCAGTATTCCAAAAATCTGGGGCGCCTGAGTTTCATCGTGAAAATTTGTATCTCGGAACAATCACAAAAACAAGTCACTGTCCCGGAATATCAATGGTTGTGATAAGTGGCCCGTAAAAAAAACCAGTGGGGGGAAAGTCGCCAGATAGGCTGTATTGCATTGCTCGGAAAGTCCATGATCGTAGGATTGGTGGTGGTGTTTGGTAAACGAAGACTGAAGTCGAAGAGAGGCAGGCAATTGGTCCACTTGGAAGAAGCAAAATGTGACCTATCTGATTTGGTAAAACACATACAATCGTGTGTTGAAATGCACTTGCCTAGTGGACCGTTGCCAGTCACAGAATTCCGTTTATTATGGGATAACTCGCACACAGATATTTTGCTTGAGATGAATTGGCTCAGTAATGCCTCTAGTGAGTAAATGGCGTTGACGTGACACTAGACAAACAGCTTGGCGTTCTCGCCGTGACCTTCAAGTATAGCTCTCCAGAATTGTATGAAAGGTATGGACAACTGTGATGATGTGAGCATGATGGTAGCCAATGGGGTTCGCCGCATATACATACTTTCATTTGTCGCCGGCCTTAAAACGATATCAAGTGCAAGTGAGAGGGCTGCTTCATCTTCATCGATACTGATACACATGCAAAAACGGGCCTGCGTGCATTTTTTCGGGTGGTGTGAAAGCCGTCGCTTCTAGTGAATCCAGATCATAAGCGACGACGTTGCCGAGAACCAATGATGAGCCAGCAACCATGGAATCATCTTTATACAATTGCCACAAGGTATCTCGCACTGCGAAATTGGTTGTCCATTGTTGGATCGCCAATTGAAATCGGCGACAGCACGCCGTGCAAGCCATTGCTCGAGTTCTTGCCTCATATAAATATAATTCTGCAGGGGTACTTCAGAGTGTGTCCAACCGTGCGAGCACTGGTGAATCAGGTCGGCCCAGATGGGTCGCCCCCTTCAGGATGTCATAAAGACGCCAGCACGTCTGCAGGGGCCACCCATCAGCAGATCTCATTCAAGTTGTATGTATCCGAATCGAAACCATGACTCACTTGGCTCAAGCAACAGCTGGGGTGATTTTCTGACAGATTCATCCATAAGCCTGCAAAAATAGAACGAAGAGATCCAGATGGATCCTCATAGGATAGCTAAAACAAACATGGTGGTCCCTGACAGTGTTTCGTATTGATATTTCTTGTTATTTATTTACCTGACATGCTGAACATAAATTCGTAGTTCAGCTTCAATAGATTGGCTATAATGTAGACCAGCGTGACAGTACTGGACGTAAAGGGAATCTTTAGTTCTTGCCCATATCCCCGGTGCTGGGACCATAACTTTGAACGCTGGTAAGTAACGCCGCCTGCATGCGTCAACCATGATGGAGAACTGATATCCTTCCACCACCTGTAATTATAAATTAGTACCCAAACGAAAGGTGTATTTGAGGTATGCCTACCTGATGACGTTTGGCCTGGAAGTCATGATCTCACTGCCAGCTGGCGAAAGCATGCTGCTGTACGGAATATGGAACAGATCTGCAAGGGTTAGCTCCTTCAAAGCGGTTGTTTTGTCGGCCACAATCTAGCATGACCAAAGGAAGGGATACTAACATCTCCAGCGAGGTACTGTTGCTTGGAGAGGATGGTGTCGTACACAGCCAGACTCTTGTCCAGCTTGGCGATAAGCGCGCCAAACACGGCTTGGTTCGGTGTCTCGCCTCTGTACCTGTGATTATGGGGCTGATTAGTACGCAGCGCGGTATGCGAATGGAGACGCTTTACTTTTTGAACACGTTCTCAGCCACTGGCAGCGTAGTCGTCAAAGTTGCTCGTCTCGACCGAAGCGGCCTGCTCGAAGATCGCGTTCTTCTTAAGGTCTGTGGGAATGAGCGCGACGTCCCTATCCGCGCGATGTAGCGTGCAATGGCACGGCTTTCATAGAGGATAAAACCCTATGACCCCGTGTTAGAATCGGCTTCCGTATTTCCTGCCAGTCCGGAAATTTCGCGCATGACCAGGCTCCGAGTCCGGCGTCCCACAACCTGAGCACTCAGCTTCGTTTTTACGGGCACCATCTTCACGTTTTATCAACGTCAGCGTCAGCCCTGCTCGAGTCATGGAGATTCTCCCTCCCAATGCATTGGCACAAGAAATGCTGGGTTGCAGGTGGCAAAAGGTTGGCGTTGCATGCACGCTATGATCTCGGATCGATCAGCGCTTCAAAATCGCAATCGTGAACACCCACGACCCACGAACACACGGTGCCAGTACGGTGCCACGGTGATCACAGATGGTGACTCTTGATTACCATACTTATCCACAGAAAAACAGCTTCCGTGGAAGCTCCCGCAGTCGCTTGGCACTGGGACACCGTGACCTATTTGGGGCCGTGTACAGCCAAAAGCCATGACCACCAAAGGCGATGTAATGATATATCTGGTGAGAAGATCATCACCGCGTGTGGTTTGGAATCACTGATGGAAAAAAAAAGGTTCGCGGGAAGGATTGTTCCATGTGAGAAATGTCCTCCCCCCCCAACGCGTAGAGGTTTCACTTCTAAGAATCATGTTTCACTAGGTGTAGAGTCGTTTGGAGTATATCCCCTTCAATTCTCTGCCATATACACCTGCTCTCTTGAGGCAATCATCGAGGAGTGGCCACTGCTATATGTTGTAGCAACCAACATGGTCTTTAAGCCTGCATTATCGATGGAAGCGCCGCGGCACCGAACGTTATTCCACATCAATCGATTGCAGGCCTCACCCAGCCCGCGCAATATGCATTCGCCTGCCAGAAAGGAATTGCATTCTTAAAATACACAATCACTATCATCATCATCATCTTATACCCATTCATCTCTTGCTTCAAACGGAAGAAAAACCTAATCGAGAGTTGAAACGACCTCTCTTGCAGGCATAGATTTCCCCGGGCCATCAGAATTTATAGACTGCAGGGGTGTACGGGGGCAGGCGCATCGCGGGAGGAGTCATGGGCACGCAAGGGTAAGGCAAAACGTTCGTTAGTTAAGGTTTCATATCATGTTATCGTATCTATGTGGCGTACCGCACGCTCCACTGCTTGGCTTCGTCGCAAAGATAACTTCGGCGAGGGCCTCGTGGTCGAATGTTTGGTACGGAGGGTACGTCTCCTTGATACGCTTGATGAAAGCCTCAACGTGGTTTTCCCTGACCAGCGCCACGATGCAGCCGCCCCACCCCGCGCCTACATACGTTGCCAAATAGGCTCGTCAGGTGCCTCTCTTTGGACGATGACAGTAAAACAAAACAAAGCACACCAGTAAGCCGGCTGCCTAGCGCGCCTGCCTCGTCCGCCAGCAGCGTGAGCGTGTCCAGTTCGGGGCATGAGCACTCGAACAGCGTCGCGCAGCTTTTCTGCGACTGGTTCATGAGCACGCCGAGCTCGGGCGCCATCGCCGCGCCATAATCCGGTGAACCCGCAGTGCCCAGGCACAACCGCCGGAACTGCAGCACGCGTTGCGCCTCTGAGAAGACGTGCACTGCGCGTTTGTAGAGCTGGAAAAACGTGGCTTCGACTGTTGTTATGCGAATATGTAAGTTGTAATTTTTTTTTGGAGTGCAGAGTGTTAGCGCGTCGCGTTACCTTCGGCCCGAGATAGGTAGAGCTCGTAGAAGTGATCCTTTGATAACCCCGACATGGAGATCATCTCGTTCATTGTCACGCCGGATTCATCATCCCGGGCTGCATCCTGGCTCGGCTTCAACGCAGACGCTTCAACCAGCATTCTCTGCAATAAAGACGCCAACACATCCATTCCCAGATCCTGTCCAGCTTTTTCGTCGCCGAGCCTCCCAACCACTTCTCTGTACGTAATTTTCTCGTTATCGCCTACCTTGACGCCAAGATGACGGGCCAGGATGCGCGCCCCAACGAGCGTTTCAACCACGCGCAGATTGTACCGGCTTTTGGCGGTGACGGCCTTATCAGAGACCACCAGCGAGTTGGCACAGACGAAGACGTATTGGCGCGGTAGTGGGACAGCTGACGCCTGGAGCTTGGGGAAGAACGAGATGTAGAGCGCGGATGAAGGGTCGGACATGACTGAAGCAGCTTGGTCCATCCTACCAAAAAATATCTATCTATATCTGGGGCTTAGAGACGAAGCAGGGGATATTTGACGTACCCTCCGCTGTTAACACCTAACATTGAGGTGGCCGCGTGAGATAGAAGCGAACAGGCTGGTATTGCACAATGCTCACCGACGCGCTGTTCATTCATCATGGCCATCCTCACCAGGTCACCTTTGTTCATGACGGGTTTGTCATCGAGCTTGTAGCCTGATCAGTGTGAAGGCTAGACATAAAATGATAGATCACTTCTCCGTTGATTGCCAGGAATGCCAGTGTACTGGCGACGACCATAGCCGCGCTAGATGAAAGACCTGAGCCAGCAGGTACAGATCCCGTCACGAGGAGGTCCAAAGGCACAGGTGACTTCCCAGACTCAGTCGAACCAGTCGTAGTGGAGGTGAAGCAGTGGTTCAAAACACCCTACAAGATTATCTGTTCTTTGAGAGTGGAATGCGTAGCGATGGTCCTTACATAGTACCCAGCTTTTACATAGCTCTCCCACCGTAATTCTTTTGTATTGATGTCAAGATGCCATTTTTCTACGTGGGCCTGATTGTCTCCGATTTCAGAGGCATCTAGTTTTAGAGTCCTCGGGGCAAATGTTTGCCGTGTGTATTTGGGATGCATATTGTCTGCGACAACGCTTCCGGGGTTTTTGAGTGAGCCAGGCTCTTCAGCTGTGGGAGCTCCGGAGCGGGGAGCACATGCAATGAGGATATCACGCTCGATAGCCATTGGGAGTACCCCAAACAGAGAGTAGTCGATATGTTCTCCTGGAAGGCGTGTTGTTTCACATTAGGCTGAAGCCAAAATATCCTTGAATCCGCACCTATGAGACTGGCGCGACATGAGAGAGACACATTAACAGCTACTGGGAGAAACTGCACTTTACGCGCCCTGGGGCTCTGGCGATGTACGCAGGCTTTCTGCCGAACCGCTTCTCAAACTCAGTTGCGAGTGCATTCCAACGCTGAGCGTGGTTCACTGACGACCCCAAGTTTCCGTACAGGTCACTGAGGTTGGTGTAAACGGGGATAGGCTGATCTGCCGACATGGTGGTTGTAGTGAAAGTACAACGTAGGTAATGGGCCGTAGTTCTTCCGCTGCACAAGGTCGACGTGGTGCATGTGACTGCTGAGCTTTTTTGGGAGAGACATGTCAAATAGCACTTGGAACAGGGGTTTTTTTGGTGGGTGCTCATTGCACCCGTTGACATTTATGTACCATCATGGTCAGGTATGGGTGCTAGTACATTCATATCCTCTTGTTTGTCAGCTGACTCTGTAAACAACAACAAAAATGCTCACTGATTAAAAACGCTGAAGTGGCTTGCGTCCGTGGTACCCATCCTGAAGGCCGCTCTGAGGGTTGCGATTCAAGAGTGCCGCGCCACTGCTCTTGTCTTCGCCCTCGTCCGAGTCTGAACTCGGAACCCCCAATCACTGTCGTGGTCAGACTAGCTCCTGGGTTCACTGGAACGCGATCGTGCTTACAATGAGATAAGCCCCCAGATATCGTTGATAAACGCAGGCCAGCGATAACTTGCACAGCCCGACCCTTTTTGGACCCACATCAACAGCTATGTCGGCACACACCGAACGTTTACAAACCACCTTA
>JASFDG010000121.1:15589-42141 GCA_036937095.1 Phaeolepiota aurea
TTTGCAATCAGTGTACCTTTCCAGCGAATCTCAAGCCGCGAAGTTCCCACACAAAATTGGTGATTGATGAGAGAGAGAGGGGCCGCTGCTGTCAATTGGGTGATGTACGTACTGCGACTTGCAATCACTATTCATTCTTTCAGACACTTATTATAAATAAAGCGCCTGGAGATGTTACCATTTCCGGTATTGGATGTTTGGGATCTTTGTACTGGGAATGTGGGATCCCGAAGTCCATGGATTATAAATAGGGTGCGTCTGCATAGTCCCCTCGCCGACGCTTCTCGATTCAATTGAAATATGATCAGAGAGAAGGGGTGGCATTATAGTGGAATGAAAACCTATTTCCATGCCTTGTGTGGGCCTTTCCTTCTGGAAACTGTGGACCTCGGGGACGCCCAGAGCCGAAACGAGGGTGCTTTTTTTTTGGTTGTGTGACTCCATCATTCTTTGGGGAGGGGTTCTTTTTTGTGTGTTTCTCGCGTCCTCGGTTCGTCATTTTCTTGTTGTGCATGTCAACGGTCGCTTAGCTTGTCAGATGGAGACTCGAAATTACTCATTGCAGAGCCCAAAAGGCTGTGTCTGTACCCTCTTCGGCTGGAGAGGACAAGATGTGCTCTTGCATGGCTATGAGCCATTTCGAGTCGCTGACAGGAAAAAGGGGTGTGACTGGTGGGTTGTTATGCGAGGTGGTGCCACCTTCGAGTTCGCGTGCATCTGACCAGCAGGGGCATCTCCCCGGCTTCCTGGCAACTGGACTGCTTCGCCAATGCGCCGCGGGTAGTAGTAGCTCTGCGCGCTTCTGATGTTCCCTACCCAGGATTGGCACTGCGACTGCGGCTTTGACTGGCACTGCCTTGAGAAGGCGAAGTTTGCCCAAAGGGCGAAAACTTTCCCCTCAGAGGTATCATCATCACATTTGATTACATATCCCTGCAGTTCGCCGTCGGCCGGCGGCGTGCACCAAGCAATCCGAATATGTATCCCTGCTCAGTGAGGAGCGCTAGCTCGTCACAGTCACCTTGGAAGAGGGTGTGCGCTTATAGTTGTGTGAGCAATGATGCTGATGGCGACTCATGTAAGCAGCACCCCCAATCACTACGAGTATAACACCCTTCGCGCGTTCATTTCCCAGGGACATTGTACGGCATTGATGGATGTCGAATTGGATCAATGTGTACTATGTAGGGAGGGAATCCCAGCCCCTGCGTCCTCACACGAGAAGTGATCAAGGTCTGTATTAATAACAGGCGTGCTTCTTTCTCGCTTGTGATCCAACTCGCTAATGAGATCGCCAGTGGAACTATTCGCTCCCCTTTCAGATCCTGAGTTTGGGCCTTCATCGTCTGGGGGCTGAAGATCGGGGTCACTCTGGAAGGGGAGGGGGGGATGCCAGTGTTGGAAGATAAGTTCGAATCTACTGGAAGAGTTATTATCGTCTTGTCAGATTGGCTTGGCATCGCCGCTCGTTTTGGCGCTCAGTAAATCAGTTTTTGGCATGCAAGGGCGCCCTCCTGCATGGCAAGGCCGTTACGCCGAAATGAACATCCCCATCACCAATCATTAGTGTTCCTCCATGCAGTCATCATACCCTGTACGAGCAGGCGAAAAAAACCCGGCAGTGCAAGCTGCCAGTGGCACCGTGTTGGCGCACCTGGCTTGATATGGGGTGCTTTGAAGATGCGCTTTTGAGAATGGGGGCAGGCCCTTTTTTGTGCTGGCTTGCAGACAGGGCTAGGTTGAGTGTATGACATGTTGTGGGCATCGGCTTCGTGGGATCGACGCGGAATTTAGCAGGTGAGAGTATGGGGGTGCTCTCAGGTCAGTGCTACTGTTGTTGCAGTGCTGGAAATGGATTCTCCATGTAAATCGGGTACGTGTTGCTGTTACAACAACAGTAGAGTTCATCGTTGCCTGAGCGATACAGTCGTGGATAGACGATTTCCTCCTCATGCACCGGGTGAAAGGCTGACGATGCTATGGGCCTATGGGACACTATTATAAGCGATATCCCCTGACTTTGGTATGTTTTGAGTCAAAAAAAAATTACGTTGGTCACCTCGACCCTTGAGATCATGCGTAGGATAATTTCCGGTGGTGATGTCGTGGTATCAACGGGATCAATCTTCTGATTAGATGCATATGTATGTTTACACTTCTATCAAGTTTACACTTTCTCATCACCGAAACCTGGCGCCACAGAAGCTGTTCCATTGTTTGAGTGTCTGGTCATGTGATAAGTGGGAGGTTTGTCAACCCAGGTCTTGATCGATCCGATTGTCTCGACTCTTTCTTCCTGACCTCTTTGTGCGAAAAACTACAGTTGACCGTCAGAATTCCAAGAGACCTTGCGTGAGTGTGTGCTGCTTTAAACCGAATAGCAGTTTTTGACGACGGAGCTTCCTTTTCCTTCATCTTTTATGTACCTGCGATGACTGATGCCGTTCTTGGGGCCAGGCCAGAACATGACTTTAGTGGCTGAATCTGCTCCCGTAAATGCCTGCCGCCAAGTGACGTGTGAGAAGTGTGGGAAGACGACGTGGGCGGTGAGTTTGTTTCCCTGCGAGATCTGTTCAGCTTTTTGCGCCCCATTGCCATTCGGCTGTAATCGGGGCGCGCAAGTGGTTTCTCAAACAATTACCTATTACATTCTCTGATACTTACCCTCTTCTTTGCAGGGCTGTGGCCAGCATGTTGACTCGGTAAGCAAATGGTCCCCAAAAGTTCAATTGCTTGGAGACATGCATTTGGATTTGTGGTGAATATGGGTGGCCCTTATATGTTTTTTAATGCAGGTGATGGCGAACGTGAAGGAGGCGGACAAATGTACATGTGCTCGTTGAGGGTTCTGTTGCGAAATATATATAATTTTTCCAGAAACTAAATAATGAATAGCGGAGTTTCCGGGGTCCTTGGTGTTACTGCTTAATCGGGCAAACGGTTAGGGCACGATGATCACTTTGGGTTTTTGAATTCCAAGTTTGTTTATAGGCGGAGCAATATCTGCAGTCAAATCTCCTCTCCTTTCTCTTTACCGTCATCTCTCAATGTTTCTTCATAGTCTATGTCCACTATCACTACTCCAGAACTGAACTCAGAAGGCCTCATCATGACTGGCACCCACCTGCCCTTTGATCCTCCAGAGGTCACAACGACGGAGAGATTGGATGCCTATATGGATCAGGGCAGACCCATGCTCAACCAATATACTCGCTATGCGAAAATTGGTAAGGGCCAGCATGGTGAAGTCTATCTATGTTACAAGGTGAATCCTAAGTACCAGATTGGTGACCCTCTGCGCCGGACAACTGTGGTGAGCGCACTTATACCACTCACTCGTACACAAAACCCTGATATCCACGTTCAAAGGCGATGAAGTCTGTAAAGCGCAATAACCATCGCGTAGAACGATTAAATCGTTTGCGCAAGGAGCACAACTCTGCTCAACTGCCGCGGTCCTTAAACACACCCCTTGCGGATGACGCTGGAGAAACAGAACTGAAAATCCGGAGAGAGATTGCTATCATGAAAAAGTGTCGCCACCCTCATGTTGTTCGCCTCTTCGAGGTGATTGACGACAGGTTGCGAGACAAGATCTACATGGGTTGGTTGACTTACGTTGGGGCTTCTCATCGTCGTGTGGCTAATACACAACTATTTCGTTTACAGTTATGGAGTATCTAGGTGGTGGAGAGGTCAAGTGGCGTAATGAGCAAGCACAACCCGTCCTCACTGTCTCGCAAACGAGACGTATAATCCGTGATGCTGTTCTGGGGCTTGAGTTTCGTGAGTGTTAATGTATCACCGTGTTTCTTCACTTGGCTTAATGTTCCTTCCTCAAGTTCACCGTCAGGGCATTATCCATCGTGACATAAAACCTGCCAATCTCCTTTGGACAACTGATCGGCGTCAAGTTAAAATCGGCGACTTTGGCGTCTCCCATTTTTCTTACGCCCAGCGTCTTGCAACTCGTGGCAGCGACCATGATTCGGATGACCCTGACGATCCTCTTCTTCTTGATGACAAGGAGTTGACACGCAGGGCAGGCACTCCTGCATTTCTAGCGCCCGAAATCGTCCATGAGCATACCCATGACTTTCCTTCCCCTACAATGTCTCAAATTGCGGAATCAAGTTCTTCTGGACGCCTTAACAGGAAGGTCCCCAACAGCCCGCCGCCACCAGCTCGTCCACCTATCACAAACGCAATTGATGTATGGGCGCTCGGAGTGACGCTCTATTGTTTGTTGTTTGGAAGGGTCCCTTTCTTTGCTCAAGGCGAATGGGCAACGTATAACCTAATTTGCAACAATGATTGGGCAGTCGAAGAAACGATGGGTTCTGATATGCTTCCGACTGGTGGCCGACATCCTTCGCCAACGGACCACTCGGAAGGCGCAAACGCTGTTCGGCTGCTTGATCGTTTCCTGCAGAAGGATCCAAGGAATCGAATCACTCTTGCACAAGTCAAGGTACTGCTTCTTTGATAGTTCCTATGTACTTGAACGCGTTTGCTAATTTCTTTTCTTGACTCAGACAGATGAATGGATCACGTACGACCTCCCAAACCCCAAGCTGTGGGCGACAACCACATCTCCGAAATCGTCACGAATCAAAGTTACAACCAACGAGACAAAGGCGGCAATGTCGAAAGTACGCTTTCGTTGGAGTTGGATCAGGTTCGGCCGAACTCTCTCGTCCTTGATCCCTGCGCTTCCACATCGTGTACGTCACGTTACACCAGATAGTAGTGGTAGGAACCCCATCATGTCCGACCCCCAGTTTGACTTGGGTGGGCTCCACGATAAAGTTGGTGCGACCACCGAGGCGTTATCTCAGACGACAACGTACAATGTACCTCCAAAGCGCGACAAAGGCAAGCGGAAAGCGAAGAACGAGCAGCCGAGGAAAGTGACGAGCAGCAAAAGTCTGAGGAATAAGTCGACTGAACGCTGGCCACTCTCCATCCCTGGTCACTCTCAATCAACGGCTCAATTTGTCCAGGGCTCATCTTCCAAGCCGCGGCGAGGGTCGGAGGCGGTTGTGGTGGATCAGAAGGCGCCGTCGGATGGGCGACCAGCTGCCCGCTTTGCCCTCTTCGTCGCATCGATAGTAAGCTGGCGGCCAAACAAGTTCTCATCCTCGGTAGCCAACTCGCCTGTCGAACCTATCGGTCACACCACGACTGTCTCGGACAATCTGTTGGAGGCGCGGACGAGGAGACGACGCAGCCGCATTCCAGGGCCGTCCCGAAGGAGCGACGACGCGCTGCGCAACTTCCGCTCGGGGCAGAACATCACGATCAACGGCCCGCTGACGCCCGACCGGCGCGCGTCGAGCTGGGGGCAGGGCGACCAGCCGGTGGACCTCGCGGAGGTCGTGAGCATGTGCAGCGTGCGCTCGCGGCAGATGGACGAGCAATCGCACTCGATGATGGTTGGTGCGGGCGGGCTGTCGAGCGGGCAGCACCTATCCCTGCCCCGCAACGCGTCGTCGCTGCGCTCGGCGCCCGGGGTGGGTGCGCGTGTGGCGTTTGATGCGGATGCGGATGCAGCAGATGCATTCGATGGGGATGCTGAGGGTATCTATGGTCCGCCGGATGGCGCGAACAGCAGCTCGTCGACACTTGCAAGCGCGTTGGAATATGATGACAATACGCCAGCGCGGTCTCGCGGGGGCGCGGGGCTCCTCCACGGTGGAGGCGGTTTGGATGGGGATGTGGAATATGACAGCGGCGAAGGCGAGGGTGACGACGACGACGAAGGTCTACCTGATCAATCTTGCGAAGGGAGCGATGAGCCGGAGAGCGCGGTGACATTTTCGCCGCGAAAACGGGTGAAGGAGTAAATCACTTTGCACGTTCCCACTAAAAAAAATCAAAATTTTCTGATCTTTCAGCCCCTTCCCGGTTGCATTTTCCCACCCTCCCTTTCTGTTCCCCTTTTTCCTTTCCATCTCCATTGGACAATGTTCGCGGACATGACTCTTTGGAATCTGTATCCCCACCCAACCCATTCGTCGACCAGACCAACGCCACAACCACAACGATGATACCTATCTGCCTTTTAAGAACCAAAGCCTTCACCCCAACTCAGTTTTATTCGGAAAAACTCACCCATATTTTCGCATTTCGTTCACAAGTTTGCTTAGACTGCCTGCCATTCCTCATTTCCATTTGCAGAATCTCCTTTTTTGTATTAGACTGATAATATTTTCTTCTCCTCATTCTCCCTATGTCCCCCGCTTAGACGACGCTATATAAGTGTCCGCAATGTACAGTAAATTACATACTACAATCTCTTGAAGCGTAACCATTATAATAGCCTCTGGGAAGCGAGTGAAAAGGGCAAAAGCAAGAAAAAGGAGAGGAATGGAAGACTTGAATGAGTGAGGCCATATGGTAAGCAGTAAGTGCAAATGAATGTGGGTGGGGCATGTGGTGGTGCTGATGGTGGGGGCATAGTTCAATAAATCAATGGGGGTTGAGGGGTGAGTGTGAGGTGTAAGTGTGGGGCATATCAATACAACAAACCTAGAAATAATTAAGGAAGCAGAATCTTTCGAGAAAGCGAATGGGAAGAAATAAAAGGGCAAGGTAAGGAAGAAGGGGAGACGCGAGACCTAGAATAAAAATCGTTAACCTAGGTGGGCCACCCGCGCGCGATACGCGCCGCTCCTCCCCCAACACGCCCGAGAAAATTCCACACCGCTGCGGTGCTGTCCGGTGCGAACCCTTCGCCAGCAGCCTGCATCGAGTTGAAGCTGCTCCACGCTGCACGGTCGTAGTACGTCGCACCTCCTGGTACCGCGTATTGCGGGCTCATGTAGGGGCTGAGCGCGATCAGCAACAGCGCCGACGCGCCCATCAAAAGCACTGCCTGTCCAGCGAGCCCCGTGGGCAGCGCGGACGCAGGCGTCTTGTCACCGTACACGTACGTGTTGTAGATATTGTAGAACCGGCCGCGGCGCGTGCTCTTCGCGTCCTTGGACGTGCCGGCCCGTGCTGACAGCCCCACGCGCCGCGAGCTCTCGATGAGCTTGTCGATCACCTCGCAGTCCACGCCGAGCTCCTCTTTTAGCGCCTTCCATTCGTCCACGGCATCCTGGGAGATGCCCCCGGGGACAGGCGTGATGGGCAGCTTGACGCCATGGTGCATCTTCTGCAGGATCTCGGCCACACGCCAGTCATCTGCCGTGCCGATCTGGTTGTATGCTGGGGGTTGGTCGACCGGGAGGACCAGGCCATGCGGGTGGGCTTTTGGTGTGGGGGGTATAATGGTCGAGGATGATGATGCCATGCTTTCATCGTGCTGAGGGGACGGTGACCGTGATGGCTCTTCCTCGATGTCATCCGTCTGGATTTCCATCTCCATTGTAACCCTTGGTTGAAGGACTGGTTCAGGATCGGTTTGGACGGCGTATAATTTAGTAGGGGCATCTTCCGTTTGAGTGCTAAAGGATGCTTTGAAGATTTTGGGTGCGGAATCGGTTTGTGATGCATGGGAGACGGCGAACAACTCGGGTTCATATTGGGTCGAGCTGTCCGAATATTCTTTCATTTCCTCGAATGTTCTGGAATCTAGCTTATTAGCACGACTGGCAACCTTCTACAAGCAATGTCAGTGAAAGGTGACACGTCAAGCGCGAAGGACTTCATACCCTCTTTCGAGTGATGATCGTCTGTATCACGTCTTCGCTTTCAGTGTCTTCATCGTCGAGATCGAGCTCAACAGCGGTAACACTGCTTCCCTCATCATCATCGCCGTGCTCCATGTCGTTTTCCATCCCCCAGTCGTTCATCTTGCCAAGTAATTCGGCCCCGAGGCTTTTGCTGATAGTGTTGTTTCGACTTGACGAGCCCCCAGCGGCAAGGGAGGTGACAGCCGCATTGCGCATTTCATCCATATCAAAGCGCATGCGATCGATGGTCTCTTTCAACAAGAGATTTTCCTGCTTCTGCTCATCAAGTTGGGCATGGGCTTGTTGTGCAACATCGAGCTCATTCTCGAGATGGACGATGCGGTCCTCGTAACTCTGCTGCTCTTTCGCCCATTTGCCGGTTTCAACTTCATGCAGTGACGCCGATTCACGGAGGGACCGGATAAGCTCTTCACGTTGCCGAAGATCATCTCGATACTTTTCAGACACGGCTGAGGATACACCCAGTTAAATTATGGGAATGTTGATCAACGAACAATTGAGATACGAACCACACTGTTCCTGATATTGTCTTTGAAGGCTGGTGTATGTTGCACGCGCATGCTCAAGGGCCTTAGTGACCTTGGCAACCTCAAGTTCTAAAGCTCCGATTTGCGTGATATTTTGGCGCTGAAATGCCCACTTAGCGTTTTGGGCTGCTAGAATTTGCAGATAGGTTTACCTCTTTAGACCTCAGCTCTTTTTCCTCACGTTTGGCTGCATTAAGCTCCGTCCGCATCTCCTCGAGTTTACCTTGCATCTCTTCAAGCTCTAGCTCATGTTCCGAGAGCTTATTTTGCAATGTTCGCTCAGCTTCCAT
Organism: Phaeolepiota aurea; assembly: GCA_036937095.1. Lineage (NCBI taxonomy): Eukaryota > Fungi > Basidiomycota > Agaricomycetes > Agaricales > Squamanitaceae > Phaeolepiota > Phaeolepiota aurea. Next base: position 24,107 of record JASFDG010000121.1, read on the forward strand.
CAGCTTCCGACCAAGTTCCGTATTCGCTCGTTGCAAAACGTCCAAACGGTCCATGGGTTCCATAGAGATTGTGGAATCCGTTTTTGATCGATCCTGTACCAGGTTTTCTTGGTCGTCGTCATCAAAATCAGGGCTTGCCCGGCGGGGCAGAAGGAGAGATGAGACTTCGTTTGAAAACGAATCTTCATGTTGGTACCCGTAGAGACTATTGTCTCTCGGGTTTATCGTATTATCGTCTGGAGAAGAGTAACCACGGTCGCGGTCACGGTCACTGCCAGGCGAACTGAAGTGTAATCCAAAATTATTACTTTCGAAAGCAGATTGAGGCTGGGAACGAGCCCGTGAGTGAGGCCGGGAAAAAGTGGGGCCGAAGGGGGGCGAGCCTATTGGGGGAAAAGAATTGAGGTCGAGAGAGGCGCTTGATGGAGATGTGGGATTAGAAGGTGCCCGAATCCTTCCTCCAACGTGGTTGTTGAAGGCGGTTGGGCTCGCGGAAAATGACTACAAAGCGGTCAGTATGACTTATTGAGCATTCTGAAAACCCAATAGATACCATACCTCGGAATCACTCCTACTTCCAGCATCGCTCTTCCTGCGAGAAGCTGGTGCGGGCCGCTTTGCCCAACTCGAGGGTGCACCACCGCCCAGAGGTACTGCCCGCTGTCTGCGTTCTGAGTCAAGGGGCGATTTGGGGTATCCTGGTGTCTGTGGGCCTCTCGATGAGGCGCGACTCCCCGTAGAGCGATAGAACGATGCTCCATTTGACTCGCTACTCGATGACCGGCGGTGCTCGTGCTCTTCACGCACCTCAGCACGACCACGTCCAGGTAGTTGCACATCGTTCTCGCTGTCGGGGCTGAGTGGTGGCGTATGCTTCGTGCGTTCGGCGATGAATTGCAGCAGAATTTGTGGTGTTACTTCAAGACCCGGATTCGAGGCAAGAATCGCCTTTAACATGTCCAGCTCGTTGTCGGATAGAAGTGCAGTCCCGTTCCCATCTGAAAAGGAACGGAAAACATCCACCAGTGCATCTGCCGGTATGACTGGCTCTCCAGAGTCATTTATTTGCGAGTTTGGGTGCTGATTGAATATTATATGCAGTTCGTTTTCGATGTCTGCAATTGATTGCCTGTGACGACCGTATGTTGCCTATTCATGACTTAGAGGCGATAATCGCAGGATAATGAGGAGACTTACCATGGTTAGCTGAATGATGTATCTGTGAGGGGAAGAGGAGGACTATTTTACCATTTGCTGCCACGGTTTTTGGACGCGGGCTTCTACAGACAATGCATTGCAACTTGCCGAATTCAAACATTATTTGATGCTGTTGATGAGACAATGGGCACGTGATGGTGCAGCATTGACCCTTAGTAATCCAGCAAAATGCGTAGGTTGGGACAGACTCCCTGGTTAGCGATTTTCAGAGACTGGCCCGGGGCTCTTATTACTACAAATACAAATCGGATACGCCGCCATATATTCTGACCCATCGCATGAATGGAGGTATACATATAAGCACAAGGTCTCGCCAAAGTCTCCCCCCGAAAAATGTTTCTTTGGACTTTTCTGGCCGCTTTGACTTGTGCTTCTATTGTGGTGTGCTCGCCACAGGTGGCCCTCAAACGAGGTACCAACCCACCACATTGTCCCATCTGACGTCTAGGATCAAATTTCAATTCTCCACTTCTCTGGTCTACGCGCCACTAAGTAACTTTGACTTTTAACCTATGGTGTTTTGATTCTAACATTCCAAATGTCTCCCCTCAGAATCTTAGTTCGATTTGTTCAACTATGGCTTCGCCAAATTCACTGTGGAGGAACACGAGGTTGCTGGACCCAACGCTGAAGACCACTTCCTCATCCAATTCACGGCTGAGCAAGAAGTCGGACATTCGATTCTCCTGTCCAGCATTCTTGATGGTTAAAGCGTGAGTACAAGCATGACCTCAACGGGTGATCAGGAATATACAGCCTTTTGGACCGCTTGGACCCTCGAGCTGCGGCCCGGCGCGTTTTGCAATCAATTACCACAGCAGCGCGTCCACCAATGATCTTCCGTCAGTTCGCCTTCCCATGTCGGTATAAGGGACCAACACGAGTTCCTACACAAGGTCTGATTTGAAACAGGAATCTTGCATTCCGTGGCGTGGACACTACGTGAACCTTACACCGTTGAATATCCTGCAGAAATCGCACCGCAAGGCAAATTTCCCTGCCCTGAATGTCACTGTATGTTCCCCTCCACCTGAAGGCGCGCCCGTCTCATACGCAAATAGCCAGACGCTGCACCGATCTACAACACAACCGTTCTTGGTAATGATGTTACCTGCTATCATGCACAATAGGAGCACTCCGTCGCCTGCCCCTATGCGGAAAACTTACTTCAGTTAGGAAAAGCCAGAAAAACAGCCAGCCACAACAGTAGCTGCACCGCTAGCACATTTGCTGGCGACGCCAAGGGTTATTCCCCCTTAATGAACCGATTGACTTTTCCTTAAATTTAGTTTGTTGCCCGGATCCCTCAGCTGAATACGACGTATAGGATTCTTGAAACTATCAAGTGCATAGCTAGCCCCACCAAGCAACCAGGAGGACGTGCTTTCGGGGATGATACTGCTCATATCATGAACGGAACTATGTAAGGCGCTTCCTTTCGCCTCACTCCTCGGGTGCATGCGATTGACTTGTTATTTCCAGGTTTGTGACTATCGCCGACACCGATCTGTTCGTGACCGCTGCCAACCTCTCAATGCTCCACACACATGTTGTTGCCGGACCTGCGTTGTATCAATCTGTTAATTTATACACCTCCGACTTTATAAACCCGTTGAATCATGAAGCTAGTGATTGAAGATGTGAATATGGAAGGTACGGTTGATTTATCTCATCATTAATGTTACCATCATGCATTTGCACCGCTACACCTTGAACTTTACATTGCCAGCTATTTGGATGAGAATGTTGGATGCGAAATTGGAGCAAGTATCCGTCACGTTCAAACATATTTGGAAGCGGCCAACAGCATCTTCAAAATCAGTCCATTTCACTGACAGTGACAGGTAGTAAATCGTGCTCAAAATTGACAAGTTGACAAGCCACCAACAAAATGAAAGAAATATCAGTAACGCGCCTCGCGATGAAAACGGCCGCGCTGTGTTGATCATATGTACTAGGATCCGCCCAGCATCACGAATCAAATCAACACGAAAAGCGATCACTCACGGTTGGAATGTGTCGAATGTAACAAGGCAAGGGGATTCGGGCCATTGGCAGTGCTTTTACATGCAGCCTTGGTGCCCTAGAGGTCGGTGATGACTTGAACGCGAAACGAGCAAGTTACCCTGCCGATTCATCAACTTGAGGAGAAACGCCGCAGTAGCCGTGCCACCGTTGGTCATATCATTCCGGCCACATCCTTAGGCACTGACTCTTGTACACAGTTCTGAACCAATGAATCAAATGATGGTTCGGTATCTGCCACGATATTTTTGGGAGCCACAGTTGGCCAGCATATTCCACTAAGCAGTCCCGCGACTATCCATACTCACAACCACTCATCGACAAGGGATTGGTTGTGGTACCATTCAAATACTCACTATCCAATACCAGCTCACGCACCTGCCCAACATCCTCATCTGCATCCTTCCCCTATTCAAGCGAATTTCCCAACTTAGGCTTGCACTCGTCACCCTTCCGTTCTTTTTTTTTTAACCCAACACAATGGGGATCGTCGATGTAAAACTTGCGAAAGATGCGGACAACTTGGGTGGCATCGGGAACCCCGATCAATAACCTTGATCTGGTTTCTTGCAGCCAAACAAGTCAGTTTTAACGCGGATCACATTGCGCTACACCATGAAGACGGATACACCCTCACAAGAAGTACCGCGAAGACGCGTTTCTGTCAGCGTCACTACACTACAGGAACGCCCGATATCGCCGTTCAGCCTTCAAAAGCCTAAGGTTGTGTGACCCAGGGAGGGCTTACAATCCCATTAGGAATTCGTTTTCTTTTTACCACTGGTAACATACCTTCAGGCGGGCGAAACGCGGCGTTGTTAGACAGCCTGCGCATCGCTCGTGGGCGCAAGCTGTCGGCCGGTATGCCCAGCGGTCGCTCTTGGCCAAACGAGAAGAAAAGAATAGCTTACCGTCGCATCCCCATCTGATCTCGCCCTCAATCTCAGATTGACATGACAGTGGGTCACGTTATTGTGAGCCACAATTTGATCTCTCCCTCTCTCCCGTATTCAGAAAATAAAATGACATTGAAAAAGGTCGTGGCAGGGCGTTGACATGGATCACTGATTCGCAATGAAGCATGGGGATATACTGCCATCCGCGTTTTTTCCTCTGGCAGGGCTGGGCATGACAGGCGGGATTCATCACATGGCAAAACCCAAGCAATTTATTGGTACTGCATGCCGATAATTTAGATCCTGAATGAAACATCAACGGCCCTTTGGAGAACTTAAAAGCGGGAGGAAAACAAGGGATTTGGTAAGTTGCTGAAACACCCCCCCTTGCCCAGTTACTACCCTATACCTCCACGATAAATCGGTGTCCCGTACCAACCCACTGACATGGACACTCACACCGAACTCGCCCACCTCTGTTCCTTAACTGATTGGTCAATGCAACATATCCGGGAGGTATTCGAGGCACGGAACGACGACAAGTGCATAAACGCCGTCGTCAACACCTTCGCGGAGAACATCGAAGCCACCATCAATGGCACTCCAATATCTCGGGAGGACATAAAACAACTCGTTCTTGCCATGCGCAGGGGATCGACCGAAGGTCTCAAGGTGCAATGGCAGCAAGCGGTGGAGGTTCCTCGAGATCCCCGAACAAATCGGGTAAGTTCTTGCCGCCTGTTCGGATGCTCGGATCCCTTATTCTAAGCGCTAGGAGGGCTCGTTTGGGGGGATGTATATCATTCGTGGCATTTACAGACCGGTTCCTGGGTCCAGCAAGCCGGTGGAGTTCGAGCGACATAAAACCGTGACAGTAAAGTAAGTAGGGCTAGCGGCACAGCCCTGGTTTTGTTAAGCTTAGACTACAATCTCCAGGATTGAATCTCAGTCAGAAAACCCTTTCAGCGACAGTCGAAGGATCGTCAATTTGGCCTTCGTAGCGTCGGATATCCGAGTGCACCGCCAAGCCACCTTGTGATGAACGACCCGCGAAAAGAATGAGAAGAGATTTTTATATTTATATATCCATCGTATATCCTGTTTAATTGCGCCGATGTATACCTACACCCTCTAATCTGAACCTGCATACTAATCATATGATCAATGTCAGAGTGCTTTTCCTCGGGGCAAAATGCAAAAACTGCTCTGTTGATCTGGTAGCTCAGGCAGAACATTGGGACTTTGTCGGCGGTGAAGGCATGCGAGTTTCGGTTTGATGGGGACTGGATATGTATATGGAGACAAGGAGATAACTGATGATGGTGCCAGATGTGATCCCGAATGCCCAGGACGACCAGTAACTCAACGCTGGATAAGCCACTCCCAGATTCACGAGGTATGGAGTGAGTCAGATACTAGATGTGAGAGACTATCACCGGGTAATTTATGCAGGCCTCCCCAGAAATGGTCACGCCATTCGCGAAAAATGTGTACATTACAGTAGGATCTGTCCCTGTCGTGCACGACATAACAATGAGCCAATTGATCAGCGCTATTATGTTGTCGTCACTTGCGCAAGGGCAGACATGAGGACGGGGATAGGCGAGGCCCGCGATCTACGTCGCGCATTGATCTCGTCAGGCACATCGCGCGGCGTCAGGAAGCATGTCAGAATGCACCCTTGTTCTGCTATACAGTCGTCACCACAAAGGCACCGTCCCTGCATCTGCATGCTGATGCCTGTGCAGGGGAAACAGCACGTCAGAACTCGATCAAACATGCCCAGAGCGACAGAAATAGTCGCGGCCGTGAGCATGGGATCGCGGCCCGAGGGCGCTTGATCATCAGGCGACGGAGAGGGTATCGCAAACAGGGGAAGAATCTGTATTTAGTGACACTGGACACGTTCCGCGAAGGGTAGCATTAACTCTGAGTTGGTGGCGGAAATGATCTGGGAACGGGATTGGGAGATGGGCGTCGAGCGTTTTGGTGTTCGTATTGTGCGAGATACCGCCACACGGAAAGGACCGCTCCACTCTATTTCCGGCGACGGGAAAAAATTGCCAGATGCTAGCGTAGCCAAGCCATAACGCAGTAGACACCGCCCTGAAAAATATACATCCACCTCAAGGGGATGGCTGACCTGACCTAGAGCAGCAGATGCCTTACATGTCATTATCTTTCAATATGAAACATGAAACATGTGCTCTTCCCATGCCGAGTTGATCCCACCTCGTCGAAACGGGCTTTCCTGGAATCTCGGGGAAACATTTGGTTTAAGGGAGTGCTCGGGAGTAGTGATGGTCGTTCATCGCGATCTAGTTCCTACTCCACGCCGAAGCGAGGTTGCAGCCCTTGTCCTGGGGCCAAACGGCCGGGTCAGATTCAGAGCTCAAGTGAATGATAATTATGCATACGCCAAGGAGCGTGTTGCAGTAGCAGCCACCGTGTCCCATTAAATCCGCGAGAGACGTGAGAGCTCGAACTGATCGGCCTCGTGCCACTGCACGGGAGTATAGCCTGAGACGCTGATACAGGCGGGCATTTTGACGTGTGCACTTACTTATTTGAGTATATGGTTCCCATGCAGCTGCGCCACTTGGTGGAGCGGAGAGCATACAAACGTAGGATCCATGTATTCGGAATAGCTGGCCTGGGTAAATTCCACAAATCCACATCTAAACAGTGGGCACTGGCAATGGCACCTACCAGGCATAGATGGAGTTAGATAGGGCGATGAAGCTCAGCACCTAAACACTGAACGCGGGATAGACAGGGCGAAAACACGCCAAGCCTCTGAACAGAGGTCAGGTACGCCTAGGGCAGTGTGAGGACGTAGCATCAAGGCATCATGATTCGCGAGCCGCCAAAGATTGGGGCCCCTGCCCTCATCACAAAGAGGCGTGGGTCCAAAAATTGAAGCAATAACCGCGCGTATCGAGCCGCATACGCGTCGCCTGTCGGCCAAGTAATAGGTCCAATTATAGCACTCTGACGAGACAGCATCGAGAAAAGGTACCTTTTTATTCAAAGTACTATGCTTTGATGGAAGTATTGTTCGCAGGCCCGTCTCTTGAGTGTCTTACTCAATGGGGGTGACCCATTGATAGATCCTTATTATAATAAGTCGCAAGTAGGGTGCGAGTGTGGGACCTCTTACAGGGAAGGGTTCGACATCGACGTTGCGGGGGGCTCGTAGTAAGATGGGAGGCCCTGGGCCAGCAAGCAAGCCTAGGCCCATGGTCAGGTCTGGCGTGCATTCTGAGGCGCCCTGTCAAAACATTCCCTGAAGATTACAGCAAGAAGATGCGAATGAGCTGGCAGTGCACCCTGAGCTTGTTACCAATGGTATAATCAACTTTCGTCGTTGATTATATATACCACGATCTTGAGGTTTGAGCATGCCAACTGAACAATGGAAATTTACCAGTCTGGGTGGGTAGTAGTGTCGTGATCCGAGTCTTTGGAATTCACGACTTTCAGCAATTGGAAGGGTCTCCCAAGGGACACGTGACTTACTAGACCTCATACACCTTTTCTCCTTACCAGCTTGTCGTCGTCGCCTACTAAACATATATCTTTCTTCATACCCAACCCACCTCTCCCTTTCATCTACGACATTCAAATACATATTACAATCACGGACAGCCTCGGGCAAGATCAGTCAGGGTGACCCACCTCTGCCCCCTGCTGGCCTCGCGACCTGGAGTCAGGCCCACTAGCCAGACTGACCATGCCCATCACGGGTCTGATCCTTCCATACCAGCGATGGAGCGAGCGCCAAGGTGCAAGACTGGGAGGGACAAAACTTCTGCTACGTACATTTTTATCTTAGCAGATTCGTGCTAGTACTGGCAGTTGGATACCACACTTCCGCGTGCGGTTCGTAGAATGTAAATGCGTGGGTTACATGGATATGGCCTGTGTTCTAAAGTATGTTGGAAGAAGTAACGGAATAAAAATGTAACTGTACAAAGACTGCGGGTATCCCAGTGGACTGATAAAAAAAAATACACAATAAGAGAACTACGTCAACACTTTGCGAATACCCTCTTTCTGCGTTGGCGTCAGTCTATCTGGGAACACAACATCCCATTTAATGATCAGATCGCCCTTCTTTTTCACCGACCCATCCTTTCGTATGGGCATGCCTTCACCAGGAACCGTCATCTCCTGGCCCGGCTTCACGATACCAGAGGGTACCACAATCTGCATTTTCCGCCCATCCAGCATCTCGAGCTGCTTCGTTAATTTCGTTGTTCCCGTTCCACCAGTGAGCGCTTCCACAAGAGGGACTTTTAGTCGGCAGATGAGGTCGTTACCCTCACGCATGAATGTGTCGTTCGGCTTCTCTTCCACCACAAATACAAGGTCTTGCGCATCACCATGCGGACCTTGTTCATTCCCCGCGTGGGGGAAACGAATTTTGGTGCCGCTCTTCCAACCTGGCTGGATTTTAATTTCGAGGACTTTATCTTCAGTTGTACCGTTCAAAAGCCGCCGGCCGACTTTCAGGTGCTTCGTCGTGCCAGAATATAGTTCCTCTAACGAGACCTTGAGCGGTCGTGTGATCTCGGTAGGTTTCTCAGATGGCGGTGATGTACCTGGATGTCGTCGCGAGGGTGAACGTTGTACACCAGACCGTGATCGTGGCATGGCCCCTGGCATTCCTCCGCTGGAAGTGAACGTTGTAAACCCACTCATATCATCGTCCTCATCATCCCCACCAAACATGCTGCTCATACCTCCGCGTCGGCCCCCTCCACCCATTCCGCTCATCCCAAATATGCCAGAGCCAGAGCCGAACATTTGCCTGGTAAAACAGTGATTAATTGAGATCACAAACTCAGAACTGTTCAGAACGTACTCAAATATCTTGTTTGGATCTGAAGGCGCAAATCCCCCATGACCGCCACTGCCGAAATTTCCAGGACCGGAAGTAAATGTAAATGTTGTACCACCACCACCCGGGACACCACCACCCGGGAAACCACCACCACTGGAGAAGCCAGAGAAACCGCCACCTGCGCCTGGTGCTGGACCCCCACTCTTGAGCCCCTCCTCTCCGAATTGGTCATATACCGTGCGTTTGTTCTTGTCGTTTAGTACTTCAAAGGCTTCTGAGATCTATGCTATCGTTGGCATAGCAAACATTGCGAAATTCATAGTGCTCACCTCCTTAAATTTCTTAGTGGCATCTTCAGATCCCTTGTTTCGATCAGGATGCCACTTCAAGGCCTGAAATTACGATTAATTCAAACGAAACTTTACTTCATGGAGAGAACTTGCCATTTTCTTGTATGCCTTTTTGATATCATCTTCCGAAGCATTTTTGTCAACGCCTAGTAGTTTGTAATAGTCTGTGCCCATAATCTAGGGATGTTTGTGGAGGAGAACAGTACACAAAAACTTGACTTCTGTGGTGATTTAAGAGAGAGTCACGATGTTGTCTAGACCGACGTTGACGATGCTAGCACCTTCTAGTATCACCGTATGATGTCATATATGTGATGTTCCAATCACGCGTCACGGCAAATGCCGCCTTGATCTCGATCGTCCTCTGTTCTCACTACGCTCATCATCCATGGCGTCTGCGCAAGGCCCCGTTCAAGAAACTAATCAACAGGACCAGGAATTGGAAGATGACTATACAGAGAGACCTTCAATAATCCGGAGACTGCTTTCTCCATTCTCTCCCTCGGCTCTCGCCACCTTGCCCAACCTGGCGAGACCTGCGCGATATGTGCGAGCTGATGCTATTCCAGAGACAGAAACTGGGGAAGACGGCCAAAGGCCCACAGTCCGTGACTACCATGCAATAAATTCACTTCCCCCCCAAGTACATGTACCAAAGAAGCTGCCTACACCTGTCAAGGTTGAGGGTAAAGTCTGGTTTGCCAACGAGCGAAGTAGGTTTCATTCGGCTTCCTTCATGTTCCCAACTGAACCTTGGTACCTCAGCCTGGGTTTCTTGGCTGAATGTCTCCATTCTAATCGCAACGCTGGCAATTGCACTATTTAATGCATCAAAGGATGATGTAGCTCGATATTTCGCATACGCTTATGCCGGGATCAGTGTTGGAGTCCTTGTTAGTTCTTCATCTTTAGTGTTTTCTATCCTTCTAAGAGAAGCCAGGTTTATGGTTATTCCCTGTATCAACGCAGAATCTCTATGATCCGACGCAGGGATCCAGGACATTTTGGTGAAAGCTTTTCTCGTTCTGTTTCGGTATCATGTCCACTAACCACGCAATTAATAGATGCCCTTGTAGGCCCCATTATACTGAGCATCGCCCTCTTTTTCGCTGTCCTTACAAATTTCGTCATCCGCGGTACGCCTTCCCCTCCTAGCTCTCCCATATCTCAATTGAGTTTGTCTCGCCCAATTAACAGTCAAGGACTTGTAAGTAGCCATCTTACATCCGCAATGGATGCTACCATTCTAATCTCCACTTTGTCCCCCCCCCCAGGCAACGTAAAGATATTCCTATTCCCGGATCAAACCTGCTCAGCTTCTTCACGTCTCCTTGGCCCAATAACGCCACTATGGTCGCACCGTCGCCATACATGAACCAACAACCCCTATGAACACGCACCCACAAACAGACACTATCAGGAGCCCTCGTTGCAATAAGTTATTGAGGATCTTCGGACCCCAAAAATATTCCTAACGAGACAAGCCGGAGACAAAGCGGTCGAACTTGCTGACTATCAACGGATTTTTTTTCTATTCATGAACGTTCAAGGTGGTCAGGCTGCTATTGGATGACCTAGGTCCTTACGTTGTGTTGTCGAAGAGTCGTTGGTGTTGGCGCACGTGCAAAACAACCAACCCCTTACATATCCCCTCGAGCGGTTTTCAGGTCCAAAGTCCAACCAAATCGTTATTTCAGCCAACATTGATATCGCCAAAATCTTACACACTTTAGATGTCATGATGTTGAGATCCGAACACATTAACTGCCCTATTGCCATGGTTTGGCGTTTACCCCTGACTCGATATAAGTTACACACTGCTTTGCTTATAAATATTGCCTAACGACTCCATGCTCTTGAAACGAAGGACCAGAGGTTGTAGTGTGTGCACCCCAGCCTGGTAAGATAGGCTACTAGTTGAACTCCGTCGATGGTACTTGCTTCACCTCGGGTCTTACTACTCCTTCCTCAGTTCCGAGTCAAAAGTGCAGCATCTGTACTTCCCCCAAGCATTACTTCGTTTTACCGCCATTTGGTGAAACCAGGCATAAGTTGCAAATAATTTGGACGAGTGATTCCAGATCTGTCTCCTCGATTGCATTTCTTGTCACTTTTGTTTGCAATGGTTAAATTAGGTGCCAGTGTGAAATGTACTGGTGTTTGTTCATCACTGTCTTCTGTTAGGCCACCGTTGGTAGGACTAGGAACGATATCAAGGGATGGGGTCGTGATGCCAGCTTGATTCCTCAACTCTAGCGGTCGCACATTAAAGCATGGAAGAACTGGTCCAGCGCCTTGCAGCTGGCTACAAGCACGAAGGATGGCCTCAGCTTTTTTTTCAATAGACATATTGCGCTTCAAGTATCTGGGCCCCTCCTCTTTTTTCAGAACATAGTGGGGGTTACCACCAGCCTGAGGGCGGAGCGAGTCGTTGGCGATCTCTCTGCTGCCTTTCCACCTTTCTCCTTCAAGAACCAGCGCGAGTGGGAGCTGGGTGATCGGCAAATGAGGATCAGGCGATCCCTAAGATGTACATTGCGAATCGAAGACGTGAGGCAGGACTGATGGTTATATGGCATCACCGTGATGGCGTGCCATTCAACGATTGCCGGGTATGACGCGGGTGTATGAGGGAGCCCTGACTTGGCATTGATAGGGAGTACACTCAGCTTCAGAGCAATATCAACAAGAAGCCCACCTGTGGCAACAACCAGCTTTTATCCGATGGCTTATAATCAGCTGTACCATTTCGATGCTCTGGAACACCAGTCATATCCTCGACGCTGTCAATGTGCCAGTCTAATATCTTCTGAAGAACTTCGACCACAGCCTTAACCACACAAATTTTATGTAAGGCCTAAGGGATCAGACTGGTAATCGCGCTGTTTGGGAATCAGATACGCTGTAGTGGAAGCAACACAACTTGTACTGCCCTCACCTTCATGATTTTGAAGGTCAAGGTCCGTATCATTTATGGGGCAAAGAGTTAGATCGGGCTTTGATAGCAAGGAGATAAATAAGATCTATTATGGCATCGGCCTGCAAAATAATTCAGACGCAAACTAAATTATGAAGGTGGGATTTGATAAAAGGAGCACCAAAAAGTCGTTCATCGCCAAAGCATCTTTCCTTTAGATCCCTTCCTTTTTTTGGAAGCGCCCAGCAGGGGTGTGTCTTCGCTAGCATGCTCCTCGTGGGTTGCCGTTGGGTTCGAAGGTGAACCCTCGTGATTGTGCCTAATCCTTGATTCCAATGCCGTCGAGGGCACGACCACAGGATTCCCAGCTGCTGTCGCATGGGCAGATGCAGATTCAGTTTGGGGACCATCCTGGGGTGGAGGATTGTCGGTATCCACATTCAGTGGTTTCCCAAAGTCATCCACTCCCAGTCGACGCTGGCGGAACTTCCACACGATGCACATGATCAGGAGGCTGCTTTGCATCGCGCCAGCTACCGCAAAGGTGATCCAGCCTAAAAGTTCATGAGTCTACATGGGATTGCGAGCAGGTAGGAAACGTACTTGTCCAATTCGTTCCAGGCCTAGAAGTAATCAGTCAACTGACTGACGTCGAATGATGTTGTAGGGCTGACCTTAACGCAATGCTCAATACCATCACTGCCGCTCCCGGACTTTGTATACACATCATTGGGATGCTGAGCGCGCCAACTAGCTTGTGGCGATATGTATGTACTAGCTGTGGAGCGTACTGTATTGCAGCAAGGGCTGCGGACGAGACTCCCATAATCGTTGCCCAGGATAGGAGCAAGGGTGGCAACTCGGGCGATGGCGTTGGCGTTGGAGTGAACAACAGAAGGGGCGTATCTGAAGGAGGATGTAATGGCGGCAATAGCAGCAGGACATACGCGGTTGTCAGGAAACAGATGATGCTAATAGGAGTGTAAGTAGGGATGCCAGTGAAGAAGGTGCAGCGGCAGACAAGTGAGTTGCAGTAAGCCAGGCCACGAACAGCGATAGCCGCCACTCGGAGCTCATGGTAAGGATCTCTACTTTGATATTCGATGTAGGTCGAGAGTCATAGTTTTCGATCCCCTGGCTGGTTGGGGTATACTTGAGGTGCGACGGATAATAGAGAAGAAAGAGAACGAATCTAAGCGAGGTAAATGACCTGAATAAACCCAAAGAAGGGGGGCTTACATGATAGTGAACATCATCCACTGGATTCCAACCTGGAATACACCTCCTGTCATTTCCAGACAGCTTCCCAGACTCTCCGCATACTCAATTGCGAGACGAAATGCATAGTTTAAACACACGTACCACATATCGGCAGCACCGAACTATTCCCCACTGCATTGTGATCCTATTTCGTAGGTGTAAGTGATAATAGCTATAGCTTCAAGAAGATTGAACCACGCGTACATGTTGAACATCCCTGCCGCAGATGAGGTGCTCCCCAGCAAGAGAAAGACAGGGCTGAGCCCTTCTGAGGATCGAGAGTTTATGATGCGATAGTGCTGCGTATTTAACCTATAAATGGGCTCTGGAAACACTCAAGGCATGGACGGACCTGTGGTGCATATGATATAATCAAGCCAACACAAAGTCCAAGCGTTAGAGTTGCAGTAAACCAGTCATGGTGCTGACACGACCATTGTGAGTTCTTGCGACATAGAATACGTTCAGGCTTCTTAGCTTACTGGCGAACAGGTCCCCGACATACTGCAAACTGGGGGAAGAAACGTTGCAAGAGCGAGTCCCGATCGCACCAATTATAACATCGGCTGCTTATGTCATCCATTCCTCAGCATGCACTGGAAGACAGCTTGCACTGTCGCGACGATGGACATCTTAACATATTCTTCCAGATATACACCACAAATGAATGGGGAGGGCAGATGTATAGGCCACTTGAGACTACCGTCTTGCATTGGCACATAGGTGTGAACTTGGCTTTGTTGAAAACACTCGATGGAAATGCTTGTCTAGACGCTCATGAGCTTGGAAGTCTGGCCACGGTGCCACGCAGAATAACTTGGAAAGTCTAGATATGATGCTATACGACGTGTCAGACCCGAAGTCTTTATTGGTCACCTGCCAAAAGTTGCGGCGATCTTCGCTGCCAGTCAAGGGACCATCGACGTTGTTAGGGGATGGTTAACCAGTTCTGGATCTCCCTTGCATAGGTCCAAACTTTCCCCAGCGAAAAATTGGGTCGAAACCAATGCGACGGTTCAAGAAGCAGAAAAACTGCCGAAGATTGAATACAGTTTTTATACATGATCTTGGAAAATCTCATTTTGGTCAGTGACACTCTTTAAGATCATATCGTCGTCCCTCTGAATAAGAAACGCCTTGGACAGCTCGTATTGAATATCACATTCCTGCTGCCGCTTCTTGCCACATAGATCTCGTGACACCTTGAATTCATTTTGATCCGGAGCGACTCACTCCATCAGCCTGTAAAGTTGGACAACCAAGTTCTGGAACACTGCCAAAGGCGGAGGAGGAGGTCATGCAGCTATTGACCAACCTGGAAGACTGCGATTCCCAAGTAACCTTTGATTGCCCCCGCGCGTTGTATGACTTCTCGTACAAGCCTCTACTGGGAAAAATACGTTCGCCATTGGTCAGTCGCACCCCCCGTTTGGCACTACCTACTTAAATTGTTCTCCCTGTAGTTGAATATACTCCGCAAGCATACGTTCAATTAGATCCCAACCTGTTTGCCTCCGGTTTCTCCCCAAGTTGAGTCGACAAGTCCTCGAATCTGGTTTCTATTGATGAAGATTCGCTATTCCTAAATTATCTTGGTGAGGGGTAGGTTACGTGCAGACCGAGGAAATTGGTTTCAATTATAAGGTATAACGGAGAAGCGAATCTTGATTTCCAGTCCCGTTAACCTTAACGGCTCGAACCGGGGGATCTACATAGGGCTTGCCCATTTGACACCTAATCGATTATCGAGTCGTTTGAAAACAACCTTCTGGATACTTGAGACGGTACTTACTTTTCATTCGAGAATGGGGACGACCCCTTCGAAAATGACCGCTTCAATGGATACCACAGTTCGTTCTTCAATTCATCCGCAAGGAGGCCTCCCTCTAAGCATTACTGTCACTCACAGATCCTGTCGAGCGGCGGTACTGCAGGTACTGCAGAGCCTGCAACTGTGATCTCAACAGCTTATGGATGCAATGCAGCCGACCTCTCGCCGTTTTATACGGCACGGCAGTGCTATGAGTAAGTTGCGCTCATAGGCCAGGATTGTTCTGTCCAGGTAGGGAAACTTGACGAGGGTGTTACAGTAATTATTGCTATTGGAGACAATAGGATCAGCAGACGTGAACATGACAGGCCTCCTAAAATTACAAGTGGCTATTGCCTTGGATCAGGTTCGCCCGGGCCGCACTAACTAAAGCTCAGGGAATGATGTTGATGGAAGCTCTAAACCTAAAGGGCTAGGCAGTGTCAATACCTCGACGTCTGACCCAGGTTAGAAACGTGGTGGACTAGAATGCAATTACTTCTCAAAGATTTCCCCTCGAGCTGTCCCTTTGTGACGTCCGTCGGCGCAGCACAGATCAACCCTGGTTCGAGTGCGAATGATCTAGAAAGTGCATGATAATAGGTCATCCGTAGTGGAGCAATCAGCAACCATTTGGCCTTCTCCGAAAATCAAAAGGCTGTCGTTGAAACGTATATTTCCCAACACTCACCCGAAGCCTATACATGCCTTAGAATTCTACAGGCGCTGTATGCCCTCTCTTCAATGTAGGCGGCCCACCTCTAGATGAATTGGTCAATATACTCTTCAGCTGGCCACTATCCCATTGCTCCACTACTCGCAGCATCTGGTTTTGTTTTCTTGCGAATCAAGTCCTTGTGGGTTGTAACGATTTTAGTTAGTTTAGGCGTGGCTTTGAAGCCTAGACTTCGGAAGGCCAGGTTATACACAACGTCTGATATCCTGGTTGACCAGTTCTGTGTCAAGAAACGTCTGACAAGTTGATGACTTGATGTTTTGGGATGGGAGAGGTGCCTGCTAATGCCTAGATGTACTCTGGAATGGGACATTCTACGTACCTTACGGACTCCACTAACATATCATTTGAAATACATTCCGCTTGAAATTTTGAAATAATTCAAGTACATAATGTGGCTCTATCATTTGAAATACCTACTAATTTATTGGTGAACATAGCGTTTCAACCCAGTCCGAGATGAATGTCATTACGCCTGATTAAGCTGCATCGTACGCCGACAACATACAAACACATTCAGCCCCAGGATCTCCCAATATCTGCGTGCATTCGAAACCCCACTAACATCTCGTCTCCTCGGCGACGACACAATTAAATGTGGTGGAAACCGGTGGTGTACCGTGTGCCCTCTACCATGGACATTGAACTGTCTATTTCGATCTAGTGGCCCTTACCACACATCTCGAAGATGCGCACGGTATCGTCCGTTGTAAAAGGGAACCAGAAGTAGTGCCGGTTGCATTTCTTGACTGAGGCGGCTAGTCTGCCAGTGTACAGTGGGGACGAGGTTGCGTCTTTGATACGTTCTGTACCGTGCGGCGGTGATAGCTCTTGAGCACTTCGTACCCCTTTATCGGCGTCGGCTCGTGCCACACTAGTTTGGGCATTGATTGAGGCCCATGTTGACTGTAACCGTGACCTTGCCAGGTGTCGGCATCCAGCTGGGAACTCCAAAACTTGCGCCCCGATTTACTAGTAGCAGCGCCGCTAGGGTCTATTACACACATATATATATTGTGTGTGCCAGGCAACGGCGGCTGCCTTCTTGATCGAAGGGAACGTGCCCGAGACTGGCGTGGGGGGACGGTGTAAGCGGCTTAAGCCAACTTCGAGCAACATTTGTCATGGCCTTGAATCGGGTCGAGGGGGGATATAGCGTTAAGGGGAGGTTTCGGGCAAGGTAAACTGGGGTAGTATCTTTGCGCCTGAAGCTCGCGAGCCTGAGTCTGCTGTGATCCTTGAATCTCGTTCAAGCCCACAGTTAATTGTAGTCTGTCTCACTGGCAGGTAGCCCCATTCAACGCAGACGGTATTCGTTTCGGAAGATAAGCCCACGGCGCCGGCAAGCTCATTACGGCTGATAAGTAGTGAGTGAAATTCCGGCGACATTATTGTCCAGGGAATTCGGGACTCAGGCTCATGATTTTTTCGACAAAACAGTTGTCCCGGCGGCCCCTCCATCGATCATTGCGCAAGTGCTAGCAACCACACCTCGGGACAAAGATTAGAAACCAAATAGGATTCTTTCACCCATGTTTGATCGATGTTAAGTACAGACTTCGCAGGGAATATTAATTCTACGTCGACGAAGACGACGCCTCTTGTGTGGCATGGAAACTCGGATCCAGCTCATCGCTCGACCTGCACTCTGTAACTTGTTGGAAAAATTCTGGTCCATAGTTGAATAATATTTCAGAGCCGCTGGGGATTTGCCTCGCTAAAACAAAGGAATGAAGGAGGTAGTAAGGATCAGGGCTGCAAACTCACAAGCAAATAGTCCAATGCGGTGTTCGCCGTTAACCAAACGAACTAGAAGGGGAAAAAAGTCATGACATCCTCAGCAAACAATTGAAAAGGTGAACCATTTGCATGAGAGTTGTTATGTTCCGAGTCATGATTCATATATCTCGTTTCATTCCCAATGGATGTACTGTCTACCGACAGAGTCGGATTCAACTGAAAAAGGTAGGCTCGACC
>JASFDG010000122.1:0-42074 GCA_036937095.1 Phaeolepiota aurea
AGTCCTGTTATTTAGCGTTTGTAGAGGCCAATGCTAGCCACATACTCCTGCAAGGTTTTGCAATATCCTGTCCAGGAATATGGTTGTTCCTCAGAGGGTTCTGGTTCAAATGGAGATCTTTCAGGACACCAATCCGGAGATCCACAATCTAAAAGTATTCTAACGTCGTCAATTTGAAGCAGGTACGCCAATGGGCTTGTCGTAGACTCGCGCGCCGCTCCCGACAGAGGCGTTAATGTGATCATGAACCAAGTGTAGATGGTCATTACATAAGCCAAAGCTCGATACATTGATCGTTACGGTTTAGCGACTGGTCAAACACAATCGCTCTCAAATTAAATACAAGAGATGTAATAGTTTTTTCATGGGTTTGTGTTAGAATTGGCACTTCGAGCTAGCCACCAATATTCTTGCAAATTACGTTCCAACAGCACGCACAGACCACATGGGTTCGTGGGAATGTTTGAACATGAGTTTGACCTAAATTCTTTTGGTTGCATCGTGTTGGCCTTGCTCCTGTTCTTCTGCCATCGCAGTCTTCTTTCTCATCTCTCGTCTTTCTGTGAGCCCCCTGTTACTTGTCTAACTGAATTCTAGTCTCTGATCTTTATTGCAACCAAGCCTCGATTTTCTGAAAATGCGTGAAGTCATCTCATTGCACGTTGGTCAGGCTGGTGTCCAGATCGGCAACGCTTGTTGTAAGTCCTCGCTTCAAGCTCCTTGGGTATCGTGGCTGTAATGTCGCGAGGTATATTAATAAAAACGCGTCTTTTCCTCTGCCTTGAACTCCTATGCATTTATCAAAAGTGGCATGATATTGATCACATTTTCTTAGGGGAGCTCTACACCGTGGAACACGGCTTGAGTGTCAGTGACTCTGCTCCATGTAGCATATACTTCCCAACTTACCGAGGTATCTAGCCCGATGGTCGCCTTATCGAGGGTTCGCCGTCTGCAAACGATGATGGCTTCAGCACATTTTTCTCGGAGACATCTTCGGGAAAACACGTGCCGCGCTCTCTGTACATTGATCTTGAGCCCAATGTCATCGATGAGGTTAGGAACGGCCCTTACAGGAGTCTTTTCCATCCAGAGACTCTGGTGACTGGAAAGGAAGACGCTGCAAGCAATTGTATGCCACCTTTACCCCTATGTTTTCACTCCTGATCTCATCTAATAGATGCTCGCGGTCATTACACTATCGGCAAGGAGCAGATTGACACTGTCATGGACAAGGTTCGCCGCCTTGCAGACAACTGTTCTGGCCTCCAGGGATTCTTCGTCTTCCACTCCTTTGGTGGCGGAACCGGTTCCGGCTTTGGCGCTTTAATCTTAGAGCGCCTTTCCACCGACTATGGAAAGAAATCGAAGCTTGAATTTAGTGTCTACCCTGCTCCTACCTTGGCGAATTCTGTTGTTGAACCTTACAACTCGGTGCTGACAACCCACACCACGCTCGAGCATTCCGACTGTTCCTTTATGGTGTGTAGTCCTTGGCAAAGAAAATTCTTGACCCTATCCTACATAATAATAGGTTGATAACGAAGCTATATATGATATCTGCAAGAAGAACCTGAACATCACCTCTCCTAGTCTTACCAACCTGAACAGGTTGATCGCCCAAGTTGTTTCGTCCATCACGGCTTCATTGCGTTTTGATGGATCCCTCAACGTAGATCTAAACGAATTCCAGACCAACTTGGTGCCGTAAGTTCTCTCATCTCCAGCCAACCAACCTTTTCTTAATGGTACCTCAGCTTCCCTCGAATTCATTTCCCTCTTGCTACATTTGCCCCGATTATTTCGGCAGAAAAGGCACATCATGAACAGAACTCCGTCGCCGATATGACATTCTCCTGCTTTGAGCCTGGCAATCAAATGGTGAAATGTGACCCAAGGGAGGGTAAATACAGTATGTATTTCAAGGAAATCCCGTTTATAGAATGACCAACCCCCCTATCAGTGGCTTGTGCTCTCCTTTACCGCGGTGATGTTGTTCCCAAGGACGTGAATGCTGCTGTCGCTATCATCAAGACCAAGCGTACCATTCAGTTTGTCGATTGGTGTCCTACTGGTTTCAAACTTGGAATCTGCAACGAGCCACCTGCCCACGTACCAGGAGGTGACTTGGCAAAGGTTTCCCGCAGCATGTGCATGTTGTCCAACACAACTGCCATCAATACCGCTTGGAGTCGCCTTGATCACAAGTTCGATCTCCTTTATTCAAAGCGGGCCTTTGTGCACTGGTATGTTGGTGAGGGCATGGAGGAAGGCGAATTCTCGGAGGCTCGCGAGGATCTTGCTGCTCTGGAAAAGGATTATGAGGAGGTTGGCATCGACTCTGCTGACGTTGAGGAAGCAGAATACTAAAAGATCACCCCTCTGCCCTCGAGCCCTTCGTTGTCTGGCCCCATTCCATTCCTTCATTATGAAACTTAACGTATACCTTTATCATGCTGTTTACATATACAGGAATTCATGACTTTTCTTTGTTGAGACCTTTACCCATCCTATTATCGTTTCTACAAAGCAAGCAATGCGCATATAGCCACCCAACCCTCTACTGTGTCTTCCCTGAATCCTCCTTCAGGCTGACAATACGGTTCAGGACTAAATAATCCCCTTGGGTTCGCTTAGCCTCTGCGTCAGCTTCGGTAACGCACGCAACACGAGCATCTTTGTCAAGTGCAAAGTAGGCCACGCGTAAGCCCTGAAATCGAAGACACTCATTTCCAACAAGTTGGTCAACTGTCGCAACTGGGGTGTCATCATCCGATTGGGGTCTTGCACTCTCGCTCGCAGCCTTCTCTGTCCGGCTCTTGGCTTCCTTACGCGCCTCCGCGAGCGACCGCTTGGCGAGGGGCCAAAATCCGACCTCCAGTAAGGCACCTTTCACCGTTTCCAACGTATCCGGGGCAAGGTCAGTTCGGAAATCACTTGCAGGCCGATCACTCTTGAAAAGACGGTGAAAGATACGCGTTTCATCAACCTTTACAGGGCTTCCTGTGGGAGCATGTTCAGCTACCCATTGAATGTATGCCTTGGGCTTCTTCTGCGGGCCATCGTTTTCCAGTTTGCAGATCAGCTCGACTACATCTCCTGTGCTGGGATCCGTTTTATACGACGTACACGTGATGGGGAAAGGTGCTTGGAATAATCCAACGGTCTTGCCCGGCGCCAGACGGAAATAATCCTTCGAATCCTCTAGCCGGAAATCATCGGCCTCGATATAAAGGGTATGTGTGAAAGGGATGGTGGTTGTCCCGAGCTCAGGAACTTTAGGGTGCAGCGGCTTCTCGACCATCAACACGTAGTCTTCTGGTAGGTTTTCGATCGTCACTTTCAAAGGCCGCATGATCATTAAAAGGCGAGATGCTGTCCCTTCTAGATATTGACGAACTGTCTGCTCAAAGCGGGAGATCTCGATGTTGGAGGCCGCTGTGGATACTCCAAGAGTACTAACAAATGAAATGATTGCACCAGGCGGTACACCACGGCGGCGCAGCGCAATAAGAGTGTATAGTCGGGGGTCGTCCCACCCAGTTACGAAGCCTTCCTCCACTAAAGCAAGAATTTTACGCTTCGACATAATCGTCCCTTCTAAGTTGAGACGACCATATTCAGATTGTCTGGGTTTATAAACCTCTAGAGCGTCACAAAGCCAGTCGTACGACTGACGTGATGCAATGAATTCGACGGTGCACAAGGAATGCCTAGATACAACCTGAGTATTCCTGGAACAGTACCAAAGGATGAAACCTTACGAAATGTTTTCCATGCTATCCACGAGGCAATGGGTAAAATCGTACGTTGGATAAATCTTCCATTCATCGTGCGTGCGATGGTGGGGTGTCTCCAGCACACGATACGCTGTCAGATCCCACATTTGAGGGTTTCCATCATTAAGATCTTGCTTCATTCGCAAGTTGGCCTCTTTGGGGCGGTACTTTCCATTTTTCATGCTCTCAAATTCAGTCAGTGATTCTGCAACAGGCCGATTTCGATGACTGCAAGGTCTGGGTTGGCCTTTCTTCTCGCCCCTGTCCACTTTAATTTCCTCCTCTAGTAACAGTTAGCCAAGAATTTGATGATAAAAGGATATCACCCACGAGTACAGTGACAGACATATGCTCTATCCCGTTTGATTAGCTCCACAGCAAGATCATAAAGTTCTGAGAAATAATCGCTAGAATAGGTGATCTTCCAAGGCTCATACCCAAGCCATCGTACCATCTCCAAGATGCTCTCGAAGTACCTGGCTTCTTCCTTTTCCGGGTTGGTATCATCATACCTCAAATAACATCTTCCACCATAGTGGGCTGCGTAGCCAAAGTTAACAAAAATAGCCTTTGAGTGGCCAATGTGCAGATATCCGTTTGGTTCGGGCGGAAATCGAGTCCATACGTGACCACCAGTCGCAGCAAGATGAGCATCACGAAGCTGTGGGTGGATTTGAGGGTTGCCTCCAGGTTTATGTAGTTGCCCCAGAAATCCTTCTTCAAAGACAGATCGACGAGTCGCTGTCGAGTCCTCGACAAGGATTTCTGGTTTTTCACTTTGATTTGCATTTGATTTGGCTTCCTTGGTGTCCTAGAAAAACGGACCGTGTTCACTCTCGGGGAACGTGTGGAATACTGATTCGTTTACCTTTCCCTTCGGCTTTGCTGATTCCTTAGCACCAAAAAGATCCGTGAAAGCTTTCTCAACAGTATTCTTGATGTCCAAGGGGCTAGCCCACCGGAGTGCTGGTATTCCCTTGGTACTGGTGATTGCTGCACCCAGGTTCGACCACCCTGCAACAGGGTTTGAGTTTAGGTACCTCGTCACATGTGCCTCTAGCTCGGCAGGAGTGACGCTGAGCCCTGTAAGTCAACCTGAGCGATAACTGATGTGGTGTGCAGGCAGACATACCAACACCACATTCGCTATCAAAGTCACTGTCATCAACAGGGAGTGTGCAGGCACCCATATACTTGATTGCGGCTGAGATCAAAGATATAAGCCGCGAAAGCGTGGAGAGATTCGAAATCCATTAACCTGCTACTTGATCCACTGACTTTAAGTGGCCAGCCAGGATTTTATTGATAATGAAATCACGCGCTGAGTTGCCAACATTGCTAGACTTTGCCAACCCACCGGATAGTGCTACAAGTAGTCCTGCTTGTTTTTCATCAATGCCCCCCGCAATTTTGGCATTGGAATCGATTATATCTTTCAATATTGTGGCGCTCTTTGGTGATTTGGCAGCCTCTGCAGCTTTGGACGGGCTGAGTCCTATTGATTTGAAAAGGGCTATGAGGGGATCTGGTGTATCGGTTTTGGATTTCGACATGGTTCAGTGGAGATGCGCGGGACACGGTTCTGAATGGTGACAGGGAAGATGGACAAGCTTCAATTCTGTTTTTGAGTCATCGATATAGATAAGATAAAATTTGGTGACTCATAAACAAGGGCACAAAATTTACAATTAACATTCGTTCTGGCTATGGAAGGTTCAGGAGTACACCAAACACATCAGGCGAGGTCAGAACGGGGAACATTATTCGTGGAACCTGTCTTGAGGCTAGGTGCCCAGTCAACAGAATTAGAAGCTTGATATGACCTTTGGTATATCCGGCCATCTGGGGCCGTATGGGCATTTATGCGGTCCAATAACTCTCGAAAGCTCCGCCCTTGCTCATCGACATATTCCTGACGCCTGTGACTTTGGTCACCTGGGAGGAAAGCATCAAACACCTTAGAGGCATGAACTCCGGTAGTAGCTAGAGATTCGGAAAGTGCATCTAGTAAGGCGCGGATATCACGTTCGGTGCGTGGGCCTGGATCAGGGATTTGATTCTCAACGTCGTAAATTTTTGGCACACGGCTGTCCATTCTGGGTGCACAGTCTGAGATTGCATCCAAAAGTGCACGTACGTTTCGCTCATTTTGCGAATTTGGCCGAGGGGGTCGCGGGGGGGCCATATTACCCTTATGGTCTATGGGGGCAGGACCGCTTCCATTCGACGATAATGGCAGAAGCGGCTTGATTTGGGAATCGGATTTGTCCAATTGATCCCTTAATGTTTGAATCTGGTGCTTCAAAACCTCCTCAAAAGGGGGTTTGTCCTCAGATTCGTCATTCGCCAAGGTGACAAGGGATGAGACGCTGAATGGTAGATTAGCGACGACGCTTATGAGGGATTGGGAGATTGGCATACAATGCTTCCTTCAGGTAGGCGAAGCTGAAACCTCCCGTCGAATCAGCAACTTCAGAAACCAACTGATCCGAAAATTGAATGGCTTTGTTTGACTTCAGTTTCTTCTGCCAATACTGGGCATATAATTCGCGCTCCTCGTGGTCTGGGTCGTCGAATTTGCTACGCGGCGGATTAGTTTAATCTGGAAAGGGCGGAAAATGTAGAACACACAATTTCCTGTCAAAACGACTTGGGCGTGTGCTTAGCCCAGGATCGAGGCGTTCAAAGTGGTTTGTCGTTCCAATGACAAGCAAGCCATTGTTTCCTTCTAGCCCATCAAGCTGATTGAGAAAGAAAGATCGGTTCCTGTCGTTGATCAAACTATCCAGGTCTTCAAGGATAATCACACAGGGTGATGTCTGACGGGCTTTGTCGAAGACATCGGCCATAGCACCCTCCTCGCCCTTATAACCTGTTTTTGAAATCATTTGTAAGAAGAAAGGTTCTAACAAGATGATTGGGTACCATACTTTGGAAAGATTTCACATAAAGTGGTGCAAAACCTTCAGCGCCACACGTCTTCATAATTGTTTTGAGACTGATGGTTTTGCCATTTCCTGGTGGTCCATACAAGATCAAACCGCGCTGGGTGCATTTTAGAGGGATCCATATCACAATGGAAACCATTAATTACCTTCCAAGGAATGGCGAGTTGTTTATAGATCTCTTCGGAGGCAAAGAAGCCATAAACGTCCTTCTGAAGGGCTTTCTTGAAGGGTTCTTTCAAGATTACATCCTTCCAGTCAGCCTTTTGGACTTCCTGCCAGAGACCATGATCTTTCTGCCAAAATCCTTGGTTGAAAACCCAGATTTGATCTTGCAGCTGGTCATTCCATGTGCCAACGCTGACCAATAAGGACCGGGCAGGATCTTCTGGACCTAAATAAGAGAGATCCTGGGTAGAACCGATATCTTTGAATGATGTTTTGAGTAAATTACCTTCATGTAAAATATAACTTTGTGTAGAGGTTCCATATGTCACAGGGAACTATATTAGTAGTCAGGCCGGTGCAAAAAAAAAGAAGAAAAAGACAGGATGTGGATTCAAACCTGCACAACGAATAGCTTGAAGTCATAATGCTGGAAATTAGGTTAGAATGAGGGAGGGATATGTGTAAGACACACAATCTCACTTTCCAGTTTAGGTGAAAGGCCCCGAACTGAATCTGGTCTACCAAGACACCTGGGATTGGACTCGCATTGTGCGCAAGTGGGATGAAAAATAAGTTAGTGATCAACGGAGTCTTTTCAATAGGTGTAGCAGAGATGCCCGGGAAGTTAAGGACATTGAGGCCATAATCCGCAGTCATAACAAGCGAATGTTTAGGGTAAAGGTTGCGCAGCGCGTTCGCACTATGGACGGAGTCAATGCGGAATCACCAAACCGATTATGAGGTTACCCAACGAGCGCTGGACTGGCGTGCTTTGCAGATGCTAATTCATTGTTGGTGAGCATGATGAATTAAGGAAGAGTTCAACCATACCTGTGTTGGTCCATTCAGCGTAGAAGTCGGTATCACTCTTCTGTCGATTGGGCACTTCCTCTCCATCTTGGCCCATCCAGACATTGATAAAGGCTTCGTCTGCAATGGGTGCAGGAGTCGACATTGGCAAAACGACCATCGATCGGGGGCTCTAACTGGAGGTGCTGGTCGGTAGGGAAATACAGCAACGTATGTCCGCAGTTCAAGTTAGAAACGGGCGCCATACCGTATCCTAGGGACTGTTCTGATTAAAGCTATTAATACATCAGTTATTGTCCACGTGACGACATCCTCCTTCACCTCATACTGTCATGGCTGCATCAGCTTCAGATGTTCGCAGTATTCTATCCATTACAGAGTCAACGCCGATAGCAGGGCCATCACAAGTAAAGAAAACTGGATCGGCTAGGAAACCAGAGGGTATATCCAGGGAACTCTACTCACTGATAGGCCCGTCTGCACCTTCACTCGCAGCGCAGCTCGCAAAACCGCGATTAAAACAGAAACCGAATTTGAATAGAGGGGGAAGGACTAAATGGTCTGCATCATGCTTCTGTGCAACTCAAACCACTAACACATGAGTAGGGAATTGCGAATTTTCAAGAATAATGCGCGGAGTGACGGACTAGAGCTTCAACACTGGGTCAAAGCATCAACCGACCCTAACGCTGGTAAGTTAGCACATCTGTGGGCTCCCCGCACGTATGACCTTTGCATAGAATATCCATTCGCGAAATACAATGTTCAGCCCACCAGTTATACATACTCCCAAGACGAATATACTCGGTTTCTTGAAGGTGCGTCACTGCTCCGCATCCTGAAGAAATGTTAAAACGGATTACGCGCCTAGACAGCAGTTGGACGAAGGAAGAGACCGATTATTTGTTCACCGTCGTCCAAGAGTATGATATTCGGTGGTATATCATTCACGACCGGTATGAGTACCCGGGGGGTATTGCGCGATCTATAGAAGTAAGCTGGGCATCGCAAATTCTCGAATTGTGCCACTTATAGTCGGAGCCAGGATTTAAAAGACCGGTACTATAGCGTGTGTCGCAAACTTGTGCGAAATCGCCCTTGGGCCGGCGATGAAGTCAGTAAAATCAACTTGGTGTCAAGTTTTGGATTTGATAAGGGTGAGTAAGGCTTTCGCAGGACAGTGCCAAAATCAAACTCTGCTTCTCCAGAACGAGAGCAAACGCGCAAGAAATACATCCTCAGCCTTGAGAATCGGACGCCCGAACAAATACTTGAGGAGGAAGCGTTATATATCGAAGTCAAACGATTGGAACAGAATGAAAGAAAGTTTAAGCGAGAGCGAGACGAACTTCTGAGGACGCTTGCCGGCATCGATTCAGGTCTGCCAGATATCGTGGAGGATGACGGAGGTCCTTTGGGAGTCACATCTGATATGCTGAAGAAGAAGAAGAAAGGGGGAACAATGGATATTGACTCTCCCGCGACACCGTCGTCCACTTCCATTGCAACACCCGTGGCCAAACGGCCACAGACCGCGAGAAGCGCTGCCTATGGTAAGTCCATTATTTTTGTACCTCCACACATAAACTCAAGGTGTCAAACAAGATGCCCTACATTTTATTCTTCGCACAGACCCCCCACCAACGACTCCTGTCACCAAAGCCGCCCACCAACCCGCTTACCTTCGTTCTTTCAAGCTTCCCGTACCTAAAGCTGCCATTGCTCCCAAGATCACGCAAGCGCTGGCCGAACTCGGTATATCTCATAGTCGTCTCGTGATGCCAACTAGGGAAAATTGCACTCTCCTCGAATCATTGCTTGAGGCAACCACTGCCCTTGTTGAAACAAAGCGTGTGGCGGATAAAGTAGACTATGACATTCAAGTTCTCAAAAGCCGTTTGGGTATGCGCGGAAGCCAATGCGCTGAGGGCGAAAGTCAAGAAAACAGTGGCAACGGAAGCACCATGGACGTCGACGAGAGTGAGCGTGCGGAGGGTGATGGCGAGGGTGAAAATGGAAGGGCGCAGAGTGTAGTAAGCACGCGAAGTGCGCGGAGTAGAAAACATGTGAGTGACACAAATAGGCTGAGCAAAGGATCATAATAATTGATTGAATATGGGATAGGCGAGGCGATCCATGTCAATCTCGTCTGTGGATACAAGTATTTCCACCCGAATTGGTACAAAAAGACAAAAACGTAGCTAGGGCGTTAGATAATGACTGTCTACCTTTTACAAAATTGTCGCGAATGCAAAACATGTAGATGCTACTGGTTGATAAATAGTGCGCAGTGTCTAGGAGGATTATGAACGGGCGACGGGCATTTTGGTGTTGAGGTTTATGATTCTGTGAATCGAAGCACGAAGTTGATGATAACGGCAACTAGACAGAACTTGTCAGGCAGAGCTGCATGTATGAACAATATGAATACCTAGAAGGGCAATGCATAATACAGTCTACACGAGGCATACAAACGAGTTTAGTACGTTGTTTGTAAATGACGTATGGACGTACTGGACCTAGCCGGTCATCATATGGACCACGACCACCACGACGAATTGAGGCTGCTCTCCAGTGATATGTGTACAGAGCATAAACCATGATACCCATTGCTAGTGGAATATCGTGTCAGTACCAAACGGCTAGGCCACGAGATTCTGCTGGAAAACTGACCAACGAGCGAGAACATGGCGGCGCTAATCTTACCAACCTGTGAGAGCGGTCAGTGGAGTTCACCACCATAATGACTTGTCTATCGCACCTTATCCCCAAAATTCAATAGGCCTACCGCCAACCCGCCCAAGACAACCGTAAAATGCAGCCATGACAAGAAGGTTCTTTCGTTGGCAAATGAGACTTTAGGCTCTACGCGCACCGGAAGGGCGATTCGCTTTTGTGCAGTGCGTTGCAGCAGAGGCTGAGTGGACATGATGTGGAAAATGAAGAAGGAGTTGTGCTGCAAGGCTATATTATCCGAAGTGGAACTGTGCCAAATATAGCAAGCGACCTAACGAACGTTCGTCGGTTAACTGAACAACTTCTCAACTGTTTTCCTGCCTGAATCCCTCTCTTTTCCTCGTTTGGCCCCCTACACTGATATCGAAAAACTTGCGCTCATCGCGAGTTTGTTTTCGTCCCGAGGTCGAGTTACATATCCGATTTTCTTCGTCAACTGGAAGCTGGAAGGATCAAAAAAATTGCCATCAAGCCGGGCCTGGATGTGAGAGCAATATTTGCTTCAGCCATTGAATGAAGTCTACGCAGGCTGTCAATATTCTTGCAATCGAGCGGGTTAGTCTCACATTTGTGGCATTTGCCAGCAATATTGGCGTTCAACGCTGAAAGTCCACACATACCTCAACCCCAGGGTTAATGTTCATGGAAGGCAAATCATAATCAGATCAAGCTTCCGGTGTGGGAAGTCACACAAAATATGTTATATCTCCAAATCAGACATGTAATCCTGACATCTACTTATTGACCTGTGCCCCCGCCCATCATCCTCAACCGATCTGGATGTATAGCGGGAGCGGTTCCTCCTGGAGGAGGTGCACTGCCGTTGTTGGCAGGAGGTGGTGAACCTTGTGAAGGAGGGCCGCTAAACACCGCTCCTGCGGCAGAGAACCCTGGAGGGACATTCAGACCACCAGGAGGAAAGGGAGGGCCACCACCTTGTGGGAATGAAGGCCCGCCTGAAAAGGAAGAAATAAGATTGGAGGTATCCCATTTAACTAAGGAACCTACCAGGTGGAAATGCACCGGGAGGCATGCCATTGGGAGGGAATGGAGGTGCCCCGGGAGGCATAGCAGGGAAACCTCCCGGGCCTGGGGGGAATGGGGGTCGTGCTGAAGGAGGAATTAGTTGCGCTCTGAGACTAGATGTAAGTCGAAAACCTACGTCCTCCAAAACCTGGTGGTGGCATAGGCCCACCGAAACCCATGGGGGGTCCGCCAAAGCCTGGAGGGGGTCCGCCAAGGTGTTGTGGACCGAAACCGAATCCACCTGGTGGAGGCCCTCCACTTGATTCATACGTTGATGTGATCTGGTCAATAATGCTCTGTGCCTTGTCGTGCCCTAATGCTGTTCATATATGTTAATGTCAGACCCAGCGTCTTATTCACTGACTCCACGTACATGCATAGTAATCTTTAACATTTGATAGGTGGTTTCGACCACTATTATGAGCCTTTCGAACTGATAAAACAGTGGGTTAGTAGGGTGTTTACTTTTTAGGTTTGGTTTGCGTACCTGATGCTGAATCATGAGTTAAAAAGACATCACAGTAATCGCAGTAGTGTTTCTGTAAATAATGTAAGCGTTCAGGAAGGACTTTTCAATCATACATACATACAGGCATGGCAGTAAGAGGTGGAAGTTAGTGTATGAATATCATTGAGCAGCTTACCCTAATTATCTGTCGGAGTTTCAATGCGCATGGCCACGTGATTGATCTACTTTGATGCGCAAAATAATTGTAATCAAAGCCTCTGCCTTCTTATGGATCCTTCAACCTCTGGCATCCAGGAGCCATTCGACCTTATACGGCTCTCTCTGAGCGAACGCGTCTTTGTGAAGTTGAGAGGAGATCGGGAACTCACTGGGATTCTACACGTGTGTCCGCCCGCTTCGCGCACTTTCTCAATAACCCATACCTGTGCACCAGGCGTATGATGGTCATATGAATTTGATTCTCAGCGATGTAGAAGAAACAATCATGATAGTGGATACAGAAGGAGTGAATGACGGTCAAGGATCTGTCAATGTTGGTGCAATATATTTTGTAGGGTCGATGGTTAACATGAAAATTAGGTTGCGAAACGCAAAATGGATATGATGTTTGTGAGGGGAGATGGTGTGATCTTGGTGCGTCTCCTGGTACCATTATCACTGTTGGACCATACTGAGGCGAGCATATAGGTCTCCCCACCTTCTCGAACGTAAGCGGTTTGGTAGCGTGAATTCACAGCGTTTCGAGATAGGGTCAAGTCTTTGGCAATCTGCTTCAGTGCTTGCACTATACTTGTCTCTTGTTCACATTGCCGTTCTGGAACCACAAGAAAAAAAGAACAGCTACGGTTCGGCAGCCGTATGCGGCTTTTGTGGCTTTCTAGACTTTGTGATAAGCGTGCCTGGCATTCCTCGGGACAATTAAAAGAAGTTATAGGTTCTGATATATTGGACTGTGATCATTGGACCCTTGCCCAGAGCGAATACCAATATTTCCTTTTCGTAGCTTACTGTGGGCGTGATGGCTGTGATATTTGCGAAGAAGCCAATTGAATTGCAGAAGCAGCATCATTCGGCAGGGTATCATCGGGCTCGGGTGCTACCATTCCTACTGGCCATGTTTCGTCACGGAGCCAGGCAGCATGCACAATCTTGATCTTACGAACATGTGAACATATTCATGAACACGCAGTCAGGGAATGAAGACGTACAAGGAATGTCATCGATAATCTGTGTTTGAGGCTCCCACCGCCCGCAAAGCCTTTCCACACGTTTTCTAAGTGATTATTCCAAGCGGCATCATTATACACGACTGCAGGTTGCTGTAGAACTTTCTCAAGCTTGTCGCGTGAAGTAGACGGTCGTCTTTCATGAGGCGACAGATTTGGGATTGGGGTAAGCCATAATTGGCGGCGCGCCTCATAAAACGCAGGCCCAGGCGGAGGAAGAGGGTGAGCAGCTAGTCGCTGGTCAAAAGGCTGTGGTGATTCTACTAAGTGGCGAGGATCGGACGAAAGTTCCATTGACACGGGTATTGAGCCATTCTCAGGGCAGGTAGGTCTAGTGTGAGACCAGTTTGACGGGGTTTCTTGGTATGGCAAGGTGGAATTGATCTTTCGCAGTTTTTTTGATATCTGCATGGAAGAGGGTTGGGCTGCATTGAACAGAATCTGGGATTAGTGATCGATTGGTCAGCTAATTTATGCATGGTACATCACGTGTGCCTGCCGTTGTGCTGACGGTTTTGGTTCAGGCCAGGCTCTGGAAGTCTGGTGATTGTAGGCTCTAATTCTCGTGCACTTGTTCTCTTCTTACTACCATCATGTACAAGCACTATGAACCCTCAACGACGTCTCTCTCTGACGCCTACGACGATGAAGACAAAGGCAATGGAAACGCTTTTTTCCCTGATGAAGACACCCATCTTCTCCTCGCACCAATCCCCGCGCAGTGGTCAAAGAAGCGCCGGTCTCGCCCAGCGACTAAACGAACCGCCAAATATTCTCCGATGGAACATATTCCCACAGAGATCCTCATCCATATCCTCAAGCATGTTCATTCATCCAGAGACCTCTACAACTGCATTCGTGTTTCACGCACCTGGTGTGAATGCTCCGTGGAACTCCTCTGGCATAAACCAAGCTTCACAAAATATGGGACACTCGATAAAATGGTTCGCCTTTTGTGCAAATCAGAAACGACCTTTTCGTATTCCCTCTTTATCCGACGTCTCAACTTCCTCAACGTCAGCTCAGAGCTTCGAGATGATGTTTTCAGCATATTCACCCAATGTATACGCCTCGAGCGTCTTACCCTCGTTGGCTGCAAACACTTGTCCGGTGATAAACTGGCATTCATCCTTCCCAGATTCCCCAATCTCGTGGCCATCGATCTCACCAACGTTGTGGATACCACCGATCAAGCTGTGATTAATCTAGCAGTCACAGCTCGGCGTTTGCAAGGCATAAATTTGGCGGGATGTACGAAAGTCACCGATGAAGCCATCTTGGTACTTGCCAAGTCCTGTTCGCAATTGCGGCGAGTCAAACTGAGTGGGCTGGAGATGTTGACGAACCACGCAGTTTCTGAGCTGGCTAGAGGCTGCCCCTTTCTCCTAGAAATCGATTTGAACCACTGCAAGGAAATTACGGATCTTGCCATTCGCGATATTTGGACATATTCGACGCAGATGCGTGAGATGCGCCTTTCGTTTTGCACAGAGTTGACCGACAAAGCTTTCCCTGCTCCGATCAGGTCTGATGGTACTGCCCTTTCTCCATTCCCATTCCCCTTTGCCACCAAATCCGACGAATTGCCCCCACTACTCCTCCCACGGGCATTCGAGCACCTCCGAATGCTTGATTTGACTGCATGCCCGCTAATCACCGACGATGCGATTGAAGGCGTCATTCACCACGCTCCAAAAATCCGCAACCTCGTTCTTTCAAAATGCAGCCTGTTAACTGATAGGACTGTAGAAAACATATGCAAGTTGGGCAGGAACCTCCATTATCTTCACCTTGGACATGCAAACAAAATCACAGATCGCTCCGTTCGTATGTTGGCCAGAACCTGTACTCGTATTCGATATGTTGACTTTGCAAGTAAGTGTAGAATCAATTTGGATATTTTCATTCACCAATACCTGTTTCTAGATTGCACTCTCTTAACTGATATGTCGGTCTTTGAGCTGTCAGCTCTGCCTAAACTTCGCCGAATTGGCCTCGTTCGAGTGAGTAACCTTACGGATGAAGCTATTTATGCACTTGCCGAGCGCCATGCCACATTGGAACGCATCCATTTGTCCTATTGTGACCAAATCAGTGTGATAGCGATACACTTTCTCCTTCTCAAGCTCCACAAGCTTACGCACCTAAGTTTGACTGGTGTACCTGCCTTCCGTAAACCCGAATTACAGCGGTACTGTCGTGAAGCCCCTCGAGTGAGTTCTATCACGCAAAGTCTTGGCAACGTCTGATGACATTACCTTAGGATTTTAACACCGCTCAGCGTCAGGCTTTTTGTGTTTATTCGGGGAAAGGGGTATCCCAGCTACGCAGCTACCTCACCGAACTGTTTGACCGCTTCACAGAGTCGAATGGCACAGATGATACCGAATATGAGGATGATTTTGATGGAGACGCATATCAGGAAGAGGATACCCCAGATCCAGAAACCGGTGGCGACGATGATGAAGATGTCAGACAGCTTGGAACCAATGCCCCAATGCAATTGCACAACCCCGTTCTGACTATCACTCCTCAGCCAACCCTCCCTCGATCACACGAGTTTGTATTCCAGCGTGACCGCCCTGTCCGTTCCGCGACGATCCCTGCAGACCCAATTCTCGCTGCTGGAAGAGGCAATAATATTTTTACCCCGTCCGCAAACCTCCAAGGCGCTACAGCAGTGCTCAATGCACAGATCGAAGCCGCGTCAACTCCTCGCCGCACACGTGGAGGACCCCACCATACCATGGCGGATATTTTGCCTATCGTTGAAGCACCCCTATCTCCACTCCCAAACGATGTCGTGTCTGCTCGAAGCGCTGGATCAAACAATTCCAGTAGCACGGGCTTCTTCCATGCGTACCAGGATGGTGGTATAGGTGTGTCACCTCAAGGCAGTGGTGCCTTGACACCTGACCTGAATTTTGCAGAAATTGGGCATGGCTGCGGGGCACAAGGGAGCGGATCGGGTGCAAGAAATTTTCAGACCCCTCAGCCATATCTGGAAGATGCAGTGGAGAGAATGTCGATGGATGGGACGTTTACACCCCCATTACAGACGGATCCGAATTCCAATGTCATAATGCATAACCCCTCCCATTGGCCATACGAAGAACCCATGTCTGCAATCGAACCATCTCCACAATCAACCCGGGATCTGCAACAGGCGATACAAAATGGTGCAGTCAACACGCGAGGTCGGAGAGAAGACCGGACAAATATGGCCAGCAACACTGGGGAGACGCGTGGTAGGAGTGTCAAACGCAGCCTTCGGAATACCTTGAACGTAGCGGAGCAGTATGCCACCTCGTTCCTATTCGGCCGATCCTCGGTGGAGGCTCGCGATGAAACGCATGGACCAAATGCTGCTGGCCCTTCTGGCAATGGCCACCGCGGTCGATGATTTTGCAAAAAAAATGCGAATGACACCACTTTCTCCTGTTTGCCGCACTATCCTAAGTACACGTTATATTTGTTCTCGCGTTCCTGTACCATTCCAGACCCTCTTTTCCGCTTTGGCATGTCCTATCGCCATCCAGCCTTTCTGTATACGACCTCCACCCACCCCCAGCACATATCTAGACCATGTAATCAATCAGTGTACCCTCTCTGTTGTAGATGTTACCTTGTACTCCAATGTCAGCACAGGCCCATCACGAACCACCAGAAAGGCCTTGATTGTCCAACCGTAGTAAAAGAGGCACTTATACAGAACCGAGCCACCATCCCCCCTTCCCCCCCCCCCCCCCAAAAAAAAACTATTCAAGTGGTAGGACGAGGTGGTCAAGGGATAGAAAATCGGAAACCAAAGTAATATTGGAATCTATACAAAAACAAAGTCTACTTGAATCACAAATAATGTCGTTATAACAGTGAGAAGTGTAGCAAGTAACAGTCCAGAGAATTTCGATCCTATTGCCCCGTTGTGGGTCAACTTGGGTGTCGCGGTACCAGTAGGTGCGCCTGTCGCGGCATTCTTGCCACTAGGTGATGCGCTTGTGGCGGCGATCTTTCCAGTTGTGGCACCCACGACAGCAACACCTGGCCCAGGCACATCGACGGTACACCCATTAGAACAGTCAATGTCTTTATTTTGAGTTCCCCAGGATGCAGTTGCATTAATAGGCTTCCCATCCCCAACCCCGGCGAATGTCTCGCCGCCCCAGGCGATATTGATGTTTTCGTTCGCGTTCGGGGCAGTAAGATACTTAACAGTCACCTTACCTTTGCCACCCTGGAACGTTGAGGCGGGGAGTGTGAAGGTGGCGCCACCCGTCGAGTTTCCGTAATTGAAAAGTACCACCTGCAGCACAGCGGAATTGTGCGCGTCATATACTGCATAACCAGCAACTGTTGCTCCCACATCCTTTTTGGACCCGCCGATGTCCAGATCGACGACGACGCTGCCGTTTTCTGATTTGAGGGCTTCAGAAGTTGCGAGGAGTGCGTAAAAGGGAGGATTTGTTTTCCATGCTGCCCCTGCCTGACCTGACTTGTCAGCGGGTACAACGATGTTGTATGATATACCGCGTTCGCGGGTGTGGAGGTAGGCAGCTGAATAACCATTCGACGCCAACTGGAGTGCATAATCCATCGTCCACAGAGACCCAGCAGCAAACGTATCAGATATGCCAGGTATGCCACCACACGAGGCTGTGTTGAACTCGGATAGAATTAATTGCGGAGAGCCCGGTCCGCTCTGGGCAATCACATCAATCCCTGGCTGTTGCCACGAAGCAAGGCCCACGACTATGCTGTTTGTAAGTCGTACGTGGCATGAACTATATCCCTCCTACTTACCATTCGCATGCTGTTGATAATACGGGAGTTCGTAGGCGTGACCTTTACCGCAATTGTTCTGTGGATAATGTTGAAGCCTGAACAAAGCATGGGTGAGTGCACTTCATGAGACGGATGGAGGGATTTACGAGATATATTTGAGAATGTTTTTGAAAGCAGACAGATAACCGCCGTTCAAGACGGCAGCGAGGTCCTAGTAGACCGCCGAAGATAAGTACACGGCCAGCATTTATATTTGATTTGCTTTACCCAGAAACAACAAACTGTAGGACCCCCAATGATAGGTTCGTCGACAACGTTCCCAGCCGATGTATTTGTGAGAAGGCCCGAGACAGTATGGTAATCCTAGATGTATAAAATGACAAGTGTTTAGTCGCTGCGGCACTTATGCAAGGTTATCCTGACATTGATATAGTCATTGACTGTGTAATTTGTAAATTCTGGGCGAAGGTCATGGACAGAATACAGGTCTGGTTCCTGAATGGTGCAATTTTTTTTATTAGAATCAAGTCCACGTCGTCGAGGTTGAATGCTCTCACATTTCCAAGTAGTAGGGCATCCAACGAATCCCCTAAAGCGTTTCGCGCATCACCTATGTGGGAAGGTGTGTCATGCTCAGGCTGGATGTGGGAATGACCCAGTGGGAATTAGGCGACCGCCTACCTGACACGAGAGCAGCCTGAGGGTCAGTTGGGTGCAATAGCGAAAGGCCTGACATCTGATGAGTCCACGTATAGGAATTATTGAGGCAATCCACCAATGATATACTGTATTCCGCCGACGGCATCCGCCAGCTTCTTCATAACCTTCCAAACCGTGGGCCCGTATGTAGCGGGTTGATTGTCTCCCTGTTGGTCTGTACTCGCCCCTGTCAGATTGAGCATCGGCGTGATCTGACTGGGTACATAGGTCGAGGTATCCATCGAGTTTCCTCCAATCCTGAGCCGCAAGTTATTATTTCCAGTAAGTGCACGAAGGGCTAAAAGGTAGTTTTCCATTATTACTGGAACCGAGTCCGCATCCTCTCCAACTGGCAATTACAACTATATGTCAGAGGGCAGAAGCAAACAATTAAACAACTTATTCACAATACTCGTCCATGAAGCTTAGCTCGAAACTGATCCCTAGGAAATTAGGGTGAACGACGGTGGCCATCTGTGGCCGGGCTGGGATTGTGATGCCAATAGGTTCCGCAAAACAAGGTGCATTGAGGGAAAGTGATAAGATAGTATAAACACAAAAGAGTGGAAGGCTGAGTGGCTTCATACTGAAGGGGCGGAGGAGGGGGTACTTGGGGGTAGGCCCCGTTTGTTAGCATCGGGTCACCATACTTATTGAGTTTGCGAAACACCTCGCGAGACCCGCCTGGGAAGAACCCCACAATGGGGAATGGGCGCTGGAGATATATGGGTTAGAAATTACCGCGGAAGAAGCAATGAGGCGGGTACCATCACCGTGTGATCCAGAGTTTCAAAGGCTCGGCTAGAGGGCAATGCGTTGTCAGGGTGCGCTCTTGACTAGATTTGCTGGCAGTTTAGGACTATCTGCTGGAACACCAATCCTAAGTTAGAGATCTAGTCTGCTGGGTTTTTTGGCCTAATAAGGACGCCACACAAGTGTTTCCTAGACTAACAATGCCACATGGACCCAACACGGCAGCGCAAAGAGAAATGGACCTGGTTCAGTTGATGGATCACGACTGATTATGATAGATCACAACTGAAATTGATCCTGTGGCAACGTGCGCTGCTCGATTACAAGTCCTATGAGACATATTATTAGAATGATAGGAATGAAGTCAAAATGTGTTCTCACAGCGGCACTCTTGAGTCAACCTGGCTGCTGCCACATTGAAAAGTGAGGGTGAAGGATCAGATGACAGACAGGACACATGTGGGGGGGGGGGGTTGTTCTATAGTGCACGCATTGCAGAAACGGTCCCATGGAACTGGTAAGGCGACAATGTGGTCATTTGATGCTTGCCCGCTGTCCAAACGACGGCAAGACTAAGATATACGTTCAGGGCGATAGCGGAATTGGGAATAGAACGGTTCATACGCCGTTAGAGCGTTAAAATTAAGATCGCAACCCCAAGCACCGTGTGCTTGTTGCTTAGTCAAAAGAAGCAAATTTCTTGGAGAGTTGGGAGGCCGTGGAATAAACCGAACATTTCAGGACAGAATATGCTTCATCAACGGAGATTCTTGAGCTATGCCAGGCCTCCGAATAAGTATCATACTAAATTTGCGCTCTAAATTTAGCCTCTCTATCCCAAGTACTGAGGCGACCATGCGTTTATCAAACATAGATCCGGAACCGAGCCTAAATCAATGAGCTAACAAAAAAAAAGTTTACCGTACCATATCCAATTAAACCAATGATAGTGAAGCAAAAAAGACAGCGCTATGCAGCACCCGGGTGTGGACCAGGTGTGAACCAGGTGCCCCGAATGCGTGTTGTCATCGAGATGTGCAAATACAAATAAAGTAGATCACGTGCCGCATAGCACTGGCAGGTTAACACTAAGTTACAACCCGTATCGTATCAATATCAATAACAACCATTCTGGTCTCTCAAAGCTGCCATGCTTTTCCTACCCCTGATTCACGGCCGTTTTCCGGTTGGCGTATCGACCTTCACAGCTCCCATAAAACCTGCTCGGCCAATTGGCTCAGTCAAACTTCGGCGGCACCCTCTTCAGGATAGCGATCAACGGAATCCAGCTTTGGTCCTTGAGGAAGTCACATTCACAGCGTATTATCCTGCTAACACACGTAATATTTCTACACCAAAAGGCGTCCATTGGTTCCTTCGGTATGTCGGTTTTGGAAAGTTTAGGTTGGTAATAAGATCATTTAATAGGACCTCGTAGACCTCTACGAGAATCATTAAATGGATTTGCAGCTTTCTTAGGTAAGCACTCTGTAACTTGGCCCGCTCGCGTACATTCAACTACGAATTAACAGGCATTCCCACTTGGCTTTTGTGGCCTGTTGTTTACTTATTTGGGGCCTTGGTAAAGGCGCGTGTAACTGATTGTTTCCCCTCATTTCAACTGCTAACGCGCTTATGAATGCGTCAGATACCTGCATATGCCAATGCGCCTCTTCTACGCCCAGCGGTGGATAAATCTATCCGTTCAAGCTCAGTCGCCGACCAGTGGCCGTTGGTGATATTCTCTCATGGACTTGGAGGTAGTCGCACTGCATACAGGTGGGCTATTGTGTTGTGTTGATCCTGCTGTCGTTGTGCACCTACAGCACCTACAGTCAATACTGCTGCCATCTAGCTGCATCTGGTAAAGTCGTACTTGCAGTCGAGCACCGCGACGGAACAGGCACAGTTTGCCTACCTCGATCACGCAGTGTGGACGGTAAAATTCAGACGAGGACCATTTATTATCTGAAGGATTCTGATATTGTGTGCGTTTACTTGGCTGTGCTGATGATGTCGCATGGCTTACCTTGTCTATGTTACAGCTGGGATGATGACATTAAACCTTTACATTATCCTATGCCCCTACGTGGAGAACAGCTCGCATTTAGACGTCATGAGATTTATCTCACATACTCGACGATATCCAGATTTTTAGAGAACGACCTTACACTGAGGCTTGAAAAGATAGATGGCACACCCATCGATAGACAGACATGGGTGGCGATAGACGAAACCACTGGCAAAAGCCCAGTCAAGTATGACAAAGATGTGATCTTGACAGGACATTCTTTTGGGGGCTGCACTGTGGTAGGGTCTCGTGTATCTCCTTGCACTGTCAGAATCTTATGAATGTTCAGCTTTCGACTCTTTCTACCCTACCAGATGAAGGGTATCCGACTATCCCCGTCACGCAAGCTGTGGTCCTTGATCCATGGTTAGAGCCATTATCCACTCCTGGACCATCTCCAATCATACCTGAAGATCGTAAACGCTTGAAGGAAGCGTGTTCCTTTCCTACTTCCGCTCCTTCAGCGAATTCCGTCCTGAGCCTTACATCTGAAACCGGATCATTCTCAACTTACCCTCGCCTACTGGTAATCAATTCTGAGACCTTCACCATATGGAAAGATCACTTTTTACGACTCCAAGAGGTCGTATCTGCCTGGGGACCCAATGGAGGACGTATCTTGACCTTAGGCGAGTCATCTCTGAGCAAATTTCTATTAAACAATCTGAAGATCGAGGAGTTAGTTGGTTCTCAGCATGTCGCATTCTCCGACTTCCCTGTACTGCCGATCATCAGAAGGAAATTTGCCCTTCCCATTCTTGCGACGATTTGTAAACTGTCACTTGGCTTTTTGGATGGAAATTTAGAGGAACGTTTAGAGGAAGTGCCCACAACGAAATTAGAAATCGAGGTAATTGGTGTGAAGAAAGACGGGAAACCCAAAAGAAGGCTCATTGGGAAACCCGGAGATGTTATCGTCCATTAATTTAGCAATATCTTTACATTAACTATCTTGCTATAGAAGTGTGCGCGAGGAATACTACTTATTGTGTGTGTGTGTGTCATTGGCCAAATAAAACGAAACAGCCATCCTCCTCTCCGAGTTCATCAACTTAAAAGTAGCGACATGAATGTGCGCAATGTTCGGGTATGTGGCATTCAATCGTTTCGGGCACTATATATTCATTTGTGCCAGGTAGACGACCTTATTGGAATGCAGGCTTGCAACCTGCAGAACCTGCCAGAAAACTATACGATGAAATATTGTAGGTCGTCCTCCGGGTGCAATGAATCATCAACATCGCAGTTCTACATGCCACTCATGCTGAACAGATCTCTATCACGCCATGACATGGCCCTCTCTCTCTTTTGTCGCAGAGGATCACAAGGGCCGCATCGTCGGGTATATTCTTGCAAAAATGTTGGTCATTGACGCGCCCTCGACTTAGTATGTTGACCCATGTTCCTGGAACATAGGGAAGAGGAAGCAACCGAGGGCGAGGAACCTCACGGCCATGTTACCTCTATATCAGTGCTCCGGTCATACCGTAGACTGGGCCTGGCGAAAAAACTGATGATTCAATCTCGTGTGTCGTTTCCAGATCTCAGGTTTCTGAAACGCTCATAATGGGTTCTCAGAGGAGGCAATGGCCACGATTTACCGCGCATCCCATGTGTCCTTGCATGTTCGCAAGTCAAACCGGGCAGCATTGAATTTGTACAAAGATTCCCTTGGATTCACTGTGAAGGGGATTGAAAAGAAGTATTGTAAGTGAAGCACTGGTTGTTCTAGGTCAACTGCATAATGTTTGATTAATAGATGCGGATGGAGAAGATGCGTACGCTATGCATCTCTCCTTAAAAACCTAGTTC
Source organism: Phaeolepiota aurea (assembly GCA_036937095.1). NCBI lineage: Eukaryota > Fungi > Basidiomycota > Agaricomycetes > Agaricales > Squamanitaceae > Phaeolepiota > Phaeolepiota aurea. The sequence continues at coordinate 23,277 of JASFDG010000122.1, forward strand.
CACTTCAAGGAGCAGGAATTATGGGTAGAGATACATAAAATGGAGGGTGCATCCCGTCATAGGATTTACTTCTTCAAATCTATACACCCTTTGGTGACGTTGTGATAGGACTGTTAGGGGGATCCTTCTGCAGGCTTTCATCATGCTCGAAGACTCCCCTCCCCAACATAACTGCTTCGCGAATCGTCTTGGCAGCCACCAGACCTAGCTCATAATACCCGTCGTTCGTACGTCCTCCAAACATCCCGGTGTGAGCCTGGAGCTCGTCGGGGGCAATGCCGTTGCTTGCCGATACAAAATGTGTAAATGCACCAGCGCTCCTCTTAGGCAGGACAACGAAGGTACGTGGTGTGAGATAGACCGGCGGTGCAGGGGGTAGAATCGTGTAGAAGCTATACGCAAGATAGACAATACATTAGGGTACGCAGAGGAAGGGGAGTGGGTTACGAACTTTTTAAACGTGACCCCTTCTTGCTCCTCGATGTCGATGAGACTGTCTAGCCGTCTATTGAGCGCTTCCTCGTCCCATAGTGTCCCAACATATTTCATGTGATCGGTAGCCCAAGTGTAGCCCTGGCCAAGATCATCCTTCTTATAATAAGCACCTCCGGCAGCAGCACCCGCCAGAATTGCACCTCCAACTGCGTATGCGGCTGGGCCAGCCCACTTGCTCCAACCTGATTGGGCCGCATTAGATCCAGCCTGGGCGGGGCCCGGCGCCGGTGTCGCAGCCTTTTTTGTCGCAAGTCCTGCAAGAGATCCGAAAATTGCAGACCCCACTGTCTGAGCAGCAGTTGCGTATTCGGCGGCTTTGGTTACGCTGTTTTTGACAACGAAGGGATGTATGCCAAGGAACTATAAGGTCGTTGAGGTTGAAAAAGCGGCTTATATTAGGCAGGAGCAACGTACGGGTGTATCGAAAGCAAGGCATGCGATGATCTTTGGCCAAAGCGGGCACGTACGATCTGGACGTGTATTGGCGAATTCGCGGAGGGTATCCGCAGCTAGCAAGCCACCCATACTGTATACAACCACCACCATCAAATTAGTTTGTGATGACAGGTCATAGAGGTGGGCTGACGGACCTATGACCGCATAGGACAATCTTCGCACTACCTGCGCCTCCTCCAGATGCGACCTCACGTTCAACCGTCAAAGTCGTCAACCAATCTGCAAACCGTACGACTGCTTCATCCTTAGGGTCGATTGCTGTTTGTTAAGTATTTGGTAGCTAGGACGAGGGAGCGCTCACTAGTTTGCCTTTAGTCTGCTCGTGGTATACCCTTCAGTATGGACATGGAATGAGAAATGAATATTGTACCTCATAGGCTGGGAAGAGAACACATTCAACTTGTACATTTGGGATGCCCTCTGTAAGGACGTGCTGTAGTCGCTTCGGGAATTCTCCAAAGGTTTCGTCTGTGCCTTTGAATCCATGTATGAAGATAACCAGGAGAAGATCTGAGCCAGATGTGATTGCAGGCAACTTGGAAACTTTGGGAAGCACCTTCTGGGCCGACTCTCCCCAAGGATTTTCAACAACCAAGTCTGTCGAAGATGGGTTCATATCAAAACAGCCATGAGTAAGCGAAAACTGATCTTTTTGCAGGCTGTGCTAATAGTTCATGTTGGTAATATGATCGCCACGATAGAGCATCGAGATGTACAGTACGAATAACACCAGTATGAAGTTACCCAAAGTGAGTATTATGATGAAGCCCTATGTAAACTATAAAGTCAAAGCATTTATGTGAACACACGTCTTTGAATGACCGTCACACGGCGAGGCTGATAATATTTAAAATGACTGGCTTAAACTCTGGCTTTGATATGGAGCCTGCGTTTGTAGAGCGGGGTATGAGAGTTCCTGCGAGTCAACCTGGGACGAAGAATGCTGTGTCATATTCCAGCCGCGTTGGATTTCAGACCGTGCAGGGGAAGATGTCACGGCGGATGGTGATTCCTGACTTTTTCCTGGCGAAACAAACACCGGAGTAATCTGCAAGGTTCCAGAACGGAACATATTTGCTTGCTGAGGACAGGGTTTATCTTCCGAGAAAGGGGATGATGGAGATCCCAGAACCAAAGGAGCTTCTCCTGTTTTCCTTCGTGATTTGCGGGGTGGAGGTTGATACCACGCTTGCCTAATTGCGGGTGTGCTAGAAGTGAATCCTGGCGACTGCAACGGTATGACTGAAGCTTGGGATAAGGATTTGTAGGGATTTGATTGTGAAAGTTTTTGGATATCAGAGGGGGGGTGGTGATTTGCTTCATGTGTGTGTAGCTGCAGTTGCGAAGGTGACTGTGAAAGGAATTGTGAAGGTATCTGGATCAAAAGGTTCCCAGGTATGGTTCGGGTTTTGGTAACCGAAGTCTCCCAGGCCAATTCTCCTGTGTATGAATCGAGAACCTCCATCGACTCGCTATTATCAATATGGGACTCCATGGGCATTTCATCTCCATCTATTTCTCCAAACGCGTCCATTTCAGGATCGTGGTCACCTCCATAGCTATCGGCTTGTGTGAACAGTTGGAAAACAGAATCTGAAGGCACGACAGATGTCTCGGGAAGAGAAGTCTCAATGTCCACTTCCTTGTGCGAAGCATGCTCAGTGCGTTGATTCATCTCCTGCCTTTCACATCTCTCTTTGCGCCGCCTGTAACTAACTGCTTCACTAACAAGGTCGTTGAACGAGGGAGATTCTGGAATAGAGGACAACGTAGGAGGACCCACAGGAGAGGAAAGGGAGGCGAATGTTGGGTTCAAGGTTTGAAGGCGGCTGGATGATCCTGGGCGTGAATGAGGTGATATTGGCACAGTGAGGGTCGTACCGAAATTTACTTGAAATTCGGGGAGATGTTTTAACTGTGGGGTTGATGGCGTGACTGGTTGAACCATCGAATCTTGGTTCTGAAAACTGTCTCCAGTCTGGGATGAGCTATCTTGAGAATTAATTTGTCCGTTTGAAACAAGAGGTCCATGTCCGAAGTCACCGGTGTTTGGATATCCAAGCTGCTGTAATTGTGGGCTAGACCTTGGTGGAGAAGGAAGAGATGATATATCATGCTCGGATTCAAGAACACTAGCTGCAAGATCCATGTTAGAGAAGTTGCAAGCCCTGTGAGATGCATGATGCAAAGGAAGTACCATTTTGTGAGCGATGCGGCTCGAGCTCTCCAGAGTGCTTAAGCCCCGTTATGGGACTTGCAGTAAAAGGGAAGCTAGACCCATAGCCTTCCTCCGCTCTTCTAAGCATCGGAATGTCCTGACGCCTGACAGCAGTAGCTTTATACACATGTTCATTGATGACATGTTGCACAAGGTCTTCGTTTTGATTGAATGAAAGTCGGCACCAGGACCAGAAACACCCATGCATTTTCCCATACGAAGTATGGTGACTCGATATCGAGCTTGGAGAAGCGCTTCTTGATAGAGACATTATGCAATAATGTGGACCTTGAAAAGCATCATCTATGGGTGATCAGTTACTTGAGTGCGCCTATAGATGGTTCATCTATAGTAGAGATCGGGAATAGAAACGGTTTGTCCGAGAATATTTGGCTCTGTTGATTTTCGATGGCTAACTTGTCCTCCAAGCTTGAATTGCTAAGCACCACCCACTCTGACCATGTCTAGAATCCCTCAATTCGATGAGAAGCCATCGCTTTCTTATCTTGGTCTACCATTTGGCTATGAGCCCTCCCCTCAAACTGCTACAATTCCATTTCTTGTAAAGCATTTGAGCCAGTTGCCTCCACACCTCCTGTTACATTACAGCTACATCACAAATCCTCAAACAAGAAGTGCTATTCCTGCTATTCGAAATAGGAGGCTCGTTTATACTGAGAGAGATCCCCCCGAGTTGAGATTTTCACAGGCACGTCGTACTTGGCCACAACTGTGGCAAGGGCGAGAACAAAGAGTAGATGATGAAGTTCGGGAAGAACGAGAATGGGCGGCCAGAGAATTTCTGCATGGGACGAAAAAACATGTTGGAAAATTAGCACACCTTCTTGGTGAATACGAGGAAGAGCGTGACGCAGAACGCATGAGAGCGTCAAGGCGAGAGCGAGCTGCTAACAATTTTGTTCCTGAAGAAGATGACAGCGAAAGCGGTGAGGACGAGGAGCCTTTGCAGACTCAGGAAGCAGAAACAGAAAGTGATGAGGAAGCACGAGTGTCCTTCGAACGTTTGATTCGCGAACGTTTTATATACGGCATCCTGGAGGCAAGTAGAGAAAAACGTTTTTCCGTCAGACGCTTATCGAGCACGACAGAATATGGATTATGACAAGGTGGACTGGGACGAAAGTTTGGACGCTGTCGACGATAGAGAAGCGCAGGAACGTTGGTTTGACGATGATGACAATTAGTGTCATACATGATTTGTATATATGTATGTAGTCTGCAGTCACGCACTTCTCAGTGTTGCTTTGCGCGTTATTAAGCCTCCCCTAATGCTGTCCATGGCAAGCTCGTCGTTGCAAGACGAAGGCTCTCACGAGCGAGGTGTCAATCCAGAAGATATCACCCCCTCCCAAAAAGATACCACAAAGCGCAAGAAGAAACACAAAAAGAAACTTTTACACGATGATATTCAAGATGATAATGCTTCAGCCGGGCACAAAGAGAAGAAAAAGAAACGGAAGCATCGCGAATCGGACGCAAATCTCGAAGACCCTCATCAGGCTGCAAGTACCACATTGGAGACGGTGACTCCCGAGGTACAAGGACCTCCGAAAAAGAAGAAAAAAAAGGACAAAAATGTTGCACAAGCCACAGCCCCTCCCCGAACATCAGATTCACAAGACGCTGCAGCTTTACTTTCCGCTATTGTCGCTGCTGCTGCAGGAACACCTGATGTCGTGTCTCATCAGCAATCTTCAATTCCTCTTCCGCCCCAATTTCTCGCCAACCTGGATCCACAATTGATGCAACAACAATTTATGCCTTACCCTCCCCCCACAGATTTTAATTATGGTGCATCCGCTTCGAATGCGTCTTCGAGTTCTTCGCCCAGTCCTGCTGGCGTGCGAAATGCGGCCCCGTTCTCTGATGTGGCTTTCGGCTCAAACGAGGATGTCTTGCGTGCATTGCAAGAGTTAGACATCAGCAAAATTGCAAACGTGTTGAAGACCTTGGGCGAAGCGGCTGCAGCTGCTAGTATCCCAGGATACGGCTTTATGCCTTCTCTTCCTGGATCAGGCCAGGTAACACCTCTAGGTCAAGTTCCAACTACGTCAACATCGATCTTGGGACTTCCGCCTAACGCAGCAATTCCCCCCTCTCATCACCAAAGGACTGTCGATATGAGTCTGCCTCCCAGCGCTCAGCATACAAATATTGCCCATACTCAGATATTAGCAAACAGATGGCTCAGTGCTCAAAAGCTTGCCGAACTTGTTCGAACCGAAGGTACATTGATTCAGTTTTGCACTCCATTTGCACGGTAATCAACTTTAGCAGGCCTTGTCTACAAGAAGGGTAAATTTTCAGCTATTGAGGAGCAGCAATTAAATTTGGCAATTGAGCATTTTTGTGAAGTAAGATAAATCTCGTCTAGTCCAATGACACGATAACAAATGGAGGGTTAGGGGAGGGATATCACCGAGGACGAATTGCAGGACATCATCTTTCCCAAAAACGAAAAACTCAAGGATAATGCCTTTTGGACAGAACTTAGTTTGTGCCTTTCATTTCTCTTTTCTTGCGGTAGTGTGAATTTGTATCCAGCGTCGGCCGTCCCACAAAGACCCATAATTGCTGTTTATCATCATGTCAGACGAAGCCACCACCCTATGAAGCAGAAGGGGACCTGGGAGGCCCATGAGGACGCACTCTTGAAACAGTAAGTTTCAAGTTAACATTAACTACAAAAGGCGCTCACATATCGCCTTAGGGCCGTAGCTGATCTTGGTCAGCAATGGGAGAAGATCAGCCAGAGAGTGGGTCGAATGTCTTCGGACTGTCGTGACAGATACCGGAATCACTTGCAAAATCGAGAAGTTCGCGTCACTGGTAATTTTGCCTTCGCTATTCCATATTATCTGCCTCATCAGCGATTTAGGCATGTGGTCGAAAGAAGAGGAAGAAAAACTAACGAGCATCGTGACTGAAATGACTATAAAGCAAGGCAAAAATATGGATAATGACGTTTTCTGGGGTAAAGTCAGTGAATTGATGGGCAACACGCGTGGTCGTCAACAATGCAGAATCAAATGGTATTGGAGATTGCTTCTATCTAAGGTCTTATCACTCAGCTTTTTCGCAGGACCGATGCTCTCAGTAAAACTATCAAGAACAAAGGCGAGAAACCAAGGTGGTCCCAGCAAGACTCCTTCATCCTTGTGCATAAGTGCGTCTATCTGCCTTCGCGTCTACACCTAAGCCTAACACTCTTTCAGGATCGACTCCCTTCATGTTCAAGATGACACTGAAATAGATTGGAAGACCATCCCTGACGAAGATTGGAATTTCTGGAGCGCGCACACACTTCAGCGCCGATGGCTGACCCTTAAACGAGGCGTCAAAGGTTTCGAAGAAATGCCCCATCAGGGTATGTGAAGATTATGTTGTCGATGTGTAAATCTGAGGTTGTTGCAGAAATCATGGACATTTTGCGAATGAAGAAGGCACATTTGCCTGCAATTGCGACACCAAGCTCACGTAAACGCAAAGGGCGTAAGGTTACAAGTGCCACCACCATTTCAGACGCTGGTGATGGTGGTATAAGCCAGATGGAGGCGGGGCCAAGCAGTGAGCACATGGGACAAGAAACCAGTACAGGCGGTGATGGCGATTCGGATGAATCAACCGACTCTGAGTAATTTAATCTTGCAGTATTCATAAGTAGTAATAGAATGTCATAAGTGTGTATTAGAAACTTTGTCTCTGCTGCTGTTCTATATATGGAACCATTACGGTAGTACTCGTCGTGGAGAAGGCATTGCTTAATCTTAGGACACGCCCACATGGTGCGTATGCCCATGCTGCTTACTTGGGTAGTAGTCAGCGTTCGTCCTGCTCATCTTGACTGCCATGTCTGAACCACTTTCCGGTGCTAAAGGATTTTCTGGTCGAACATTTCATGCGCGGCCGACAAGGATATCCATCCCTGTGGTGGTGGTCGTGATCGTGGCTACCTTGATTGTGTTAGAAGCCACAAGCCTTTTCTCGAAGACTTTCCCAGGATTTACCGTATCTGATTCTCAACGAATCCCACTGAATGCACAGGACATTCTGTCAAAATGTATGGCGATTAAAACGATCCCTGGACCTCCACAGAACTTCAATGAACGCAAAGTTTCGGATCGGTTTGAAGTTGGGACGAATGCGACGCTGATCCGGAATTGTACGATATTCACTGGGGAGAGCAACGGCACCGTTATCATTCATGGAGAGATCTTGTTGGACAAGGGCATTGTGAGAGGCATTGGGAAGGTCTCGCGAAGGATTATCGATAACACGCCCAACCTTACCATTGTCGAAGCTCATGGCGCGTGGGTGACCCCCGGGATAGGTGTATCCCCTCTGAGTCACGTACCTGATTTTCTTTATTGACTCCCTATTTAGTGGACCTTCATTCACACTTGGGCCTCTTGAGTGCCCCAATTCTGGCTGGTGGGTCGCTATCTCACGCGCAACCCTTGCTATCCGTTAATATTTCCGCAATTCAGGTGCATACGACGTCAACTCCCCAAAGGGTCCAGTTCTGCCTTGGCTGCGAAGTATCGATGGGTTCAATACGCATGACGCGTTCGAGCTTGCCATTGCTGGTGGTGTCACCTCCGCGCAGGTTCTTCCAGGAAGCAGCAATGCAATTGGTTCGTCAAACGCCCAGAAACCTCATGCCCGTGCTAATACCGGCCTGGCGGTATACAGGCGGTCAGGCCTTTGTGGTCAAATTGCGTAAAACTTCTGATCGGTCTCCATCTTCTATGATCGTTGACCCTCCCCATACCCTCACTGGGAATGAGTTCGAGCCTTATTCGCCATCACGCTGGCGTCACATGAAGTACGCTCGACCATGCATCCTGGATTTCACTCATCGTATGATAGGCAAGCGTGTGGTGAGAATCTAAGGATATATGGAACTCGCATGGATACCATGTGGTCATTCCGTTCAGCCTATAACGAAGCTCGGAAACTGAGGGAAATGCAAGACGCTTACTGTGCTAAAGCTGAATCAGGGTTATGGGGGTCCATTGATAGTGATTTCCCAGAAAATCTTCAATGGGAAATGCTGGTCGACGTCCTGCGGGGAAGGGTCAAGGTACACCGATACCGATTCACTTTTTTGTTGATAGCTTCTAAGCGACGATGCTAAACAGATTTCTAACCACTGTTACGAGGCTGTCGATTTGGATGGTATCGTTCGTGTAAGTGAAAGACATTGCCTGTATTGCACAATTTCTAACCTACGATCCTAGTTGACGAACGAGTTCAAGTTTCCAATCGCATCATTCCATCATGCATCTGAGGCCTATCTCGTTCCACAAGTCCTAAAACGAACGTGAGCAACACGTCTTCTTGAGATTGAACCTTTAACCATGGCCGAATAGGTGGGGCGGTACACCAACTATTGCGATTTTCGCAACTAACCATCGGTGTGTATAGGGTCCAATGAGTTTAGCGCATATTGACAGTACTCCAGCTACAAACGCGAATCTTATCGTGGCTCAGAGTTTGCCGCCCGCATCCTGGCAGACGAGGGCATCCCAGTAGTCATGAAGGTATCGGGAAAATGCACTCTTGCTTCTCAATCCTTACCGAAGCGTCTTAGTCCGACCACCCCGTCATCAATTCACGATATGTCTTGCATGAGGCTCAGCAGGCCCATTACTTCGGCCTCCCACCCCATCTAGCATTAGCGTCCGTCACCTCAACTCCTGCCAAAGCAGCTGGCCTATCACACCGTATTGGGCTTTTGTTCGAAGGCTCAGACGCCGATGTTGTGATGTGGGATTCACATCCGCTTCAGTTGGGCGCCACGCCTCTGAAAGTTTGGATTGACGGCATTTTGCAAATCCCAGTGCCTTCGGAAACAGGCAAAAATGAAACCATCGTCGTGGGAAAAGGCAAAGAGGGCGAAGAATGGAAGCAAGTACCCTATGTTCCGAACTGGGACCAGGAAAGACAGGCAACGCTAAAATGGGAAGGTTTACCGCCTTTACAGCCCAGGAAGGCAGGGAATCGGGTCGCATTCCACAATGTGGGGCAATTATGGAGGAGAAACGAACAGGGCCTTGTCGAAGAGATGATTCCCACGCAAGCTAAGTCCAATAGAACTGCCACAGTGATAGTCGACGAAGGAAAAATCAGTTGTGTTGGCCCATGTCGGGATTTGACCGACAATGCAACATCCGTTGATCTTCGCGGTGGATCAATCTCTCCGGGCTTGATGACTTATGGCTCTCCATTGGGTCTGGAAGAGATCGCGGGAGAATCATCGACCGGTGATGGACGAACGGTCGACGCACTCAGAGAAAAGATCCCCGAAATTCTACATGACTCTGGAGCCGTGTTAAGGGCTATGGATGCGTTGATGTTTAGCACGCGCAATGCTCTGTGAGATTCTTTCCATTCGTTCAGAGCTTGAATTTACCATGTGATTTGATTACAGGACAGCGTATCGTTCTGGCGTAACACTGGCTACGACATCGCTTTCTAGACCAGTCGCTCTCTTTGGCTCCGAAGCTCATCTAGTTTCTGGTCTTTCAACGACGTTCCGTACTAGCGCTGGCCACGCAATGGAAAGAGGGGCGATTGTTCAAGACGTAGTTGCACTGCATGTGGCGATGGGCAGGGTACACTCTTTGTTGCCAGATAGAGGAGTCAGCGTCAGCACGCAGGTAGCAGCGCTAAGGCGGCTGCTTTACGGCTGGGAGTCCACTGATACTGAGACTGGGCTTTGGTTCAAGCGGGCGGCTGAGGTAGGCATTTGACGCTATTCCGCCGGGTCCACACTAAAACTTAACTTAGGGTGTTCTCCCCCTTATAATTGATGTTGACAGCGCAGATATCATGGCATCACTGCTGATTTTGAAAGCTGACGTTGAGGACAAGATTGGGTCAAGAATGAGGATGGTCTTTGCGGGTGCTACGGAAGCTCACCTGTTGGCAAAAGAAATCAGTGTGTGACGATCCCCCTCTATCGAGCGAGTTGTTTACATGAAACCAGGCGATTCAGACGTTGGCGTAATCCTGACAGCGGCAAGGCAGTTCCCTTATACTTGGGATCAGCGAAGAATGTGCGTTTAGCCTATACGAGGGTTTGCTGGATGCTAATCGGATGTATATCCCTTCAGACTTCCTGGACCTCCCCTTTCGAATGATACTGCTCTTGTGACCTTAATACGAGAAGGTGTGATTGTAGGCTTAGGATCGCGTGAAGCTTGGGCAGTGAGGAATACACGATTTGACTTGGGATGGGTTCGTGTACGCAGCCTTAGACCGAAACTGGTTTTCCTCATGAGCTCTCTAGGCTGCACTCGAATCGAATGGCAAAATCAACGAGGGCCAGGCTTATGCAATGGTAACAACTGATTTGGAACGTTTGTTGGGCGTCCGAGGGATAGATGAGGAGAACGCCGATTTGGTTGCGTACGAAGGTGGAGGGATGTTTGACCTATCGAGCAAAGCCGCCGCCGTTATATCCCCAACCCGCCAAATAGTTGATCTATTGTAACATGCGAGTCGGTTTCGAACTTTTGATACCAGTACTACGCATATTCAGACAATGCGCCGAATGGAATCTTTGATTTATTAGACTACTCCTAAGAGGGCAGCGCCAGACTTGATGCCTCGACCCCGCGCTGCAGCCAAGCTGATACCCAAACAGCTGAGCAGAAAGCCAGTGAAACTTGCAATAATGATGAGAAGAAGGTCACTTGTTTTAATGAGCGACTTACCGAAAGAAAGCCACCCGCGAGATTGAGCGCTCCTCATGTGGTGTACGAGAGGACGCAAAAATGGAGCGCAGGACTGCTGGAGTGACTGGAATACGACTATCGGGGTTTGAGGGAGGCTGCTGAAGGGCTCTGTGCGTCGGACGGGGTGTCTGGCTCGATGAAGTGGATGTAACGGAAGACATGCAGCTCAGTGAAATTTGATAATCTGTGCAATATTCCGCGTGATGCTAAATTGTGACCTTTTATCATAAGTTGGGCCATCGAGTCGCCGACAATATGATACTTCGCTATTAGAAGTTATCTCCAAAAGGTCACTTCACCGTGCCTCTCCCCATTCCTGAGTACATATCTAGACTAACGTTAAACGTTCTAGTATTACACATCTATCAGGTCTCATAAAGTTTACCTCTGTGCACCTCTGCGACACAATGTTGGAGATAGATTCGTCAGAGTCGGCGGGCTCGTTTCACGAGGACATGATGACAATAACAAACCGCCTCCCCACCAAAGAAGAATATCGACGCGTACGCCACTTTGCCATACAACCCAAAGTGGAGACCAATATTACAGACGATGAACTGGCTGCGGTGATCGCAGCGTGTCCACATCTGGAGACGCTGGACGTCTCCGGTGTTCAGGATATGACGGACAGAACGGTCGTCTCGCTCGCACATACCGCAATCAACCTTCAGGGGCTCAACCTTACGGGGTGCAACCAGGTGACGGACGTTGGTATCTTTGAATTGACCAATCAATCACTTCCATTACAATGCATCCTACTTAACGGGGTGGTGGGCATAACCGATCCGTCAGTCTCAGCGATCGCAAAAACCTGTTCTCGTCTTGTTGAGCTTGAGCTGTCCGAACTGCCACTGCTCACGCCTATCTCTGTGAGAGATATATGGTCATATTCTCGGTACGATTGGCTTAAGTTCGTTGTTATCAGTGACGCCTCTTAATCTAATGGTGTTCAGGAAACTACGAACTATCCGATTAGCTCACTGCCCACTCCTAACAGACAAAGCATTCCCTTCATCCCTGGCCTATGAAGCTCCCACCGATGATGAAAAGCCTCTTCCGCATCGACCCATAACCTGGCTAGAAGAGCTTCCCCCCTTGGTTCTTCGGCACTCTGCAGAAAACTTGCGCGTGTTGGACCTGAGCTTCTGTAAGATTACTGACGATGCTGTCCAAGGAATCATCGCCCATGCGCCGAAGATCCAAACCCTAATCCTGTCTGGCTGCTCGAAACTCACAGACAAAAGCCTGGGAAGCATTACCCAGCTCGGAGAAAACCTGGACGTTCTGATGCTTGCGCATGTTCCCAACATCACGGATCGTGGCATTGTCAGCCTCACTCGAGCATGCCCCAACCTGAGGTCTGTGGATGTAGCATGTAAGCTTGCCTGTATTACATTAAATGTGGAGCTGATCCATATTGTTGTCGTGCAGTCTGTCGAAACCTGACTGATATGTCCGTCTTTGAGCTTGCGGGTTTAGACGGCCTGCTTCGCCTCAGCTTGGTTCGCGTACACAAGCTCACCGACATCGCCATTTTCTCGCTTGCTGAACATGCAACGCAGCTAGAGCGCGTTCATTTATCGTACTGCGATCATTTATCCCTGGAAGCCATTCATTTGCTCCTGAGGAAACTTGATCGTCTGCAATATCTAACGGCAACGGGTTTGCCAGCTTTCAAACGGAAGGGAATTCAGAGGTTCTCCGAACCCCCACCCCCTGTATGTATCCGTCTTCAGCATCGTCACTCATTAGCTCATCAGGATTTCACTTAGGGTTATAATGATAACCAGCGTTCTGCGTTTCGTGTGTTCAGTGGCGGCAACGTTTCCCGGCTGCGGAAATTCCTGGATAAGGAGGACAAACGACGACGGGAGGCAGAGGCCCAAAATATAGCCTTCATACCACGCTCCGATGACAAATTGGATTTGTACTAGGGATTCCATAAAGGGGATTTATTCCATTTTGATGATACCTAATTCGAGGTATGAATAGGCGCCTGCCTCTGAGATTGTGGACATCTGAAGACTGATGGTATTTATGACAGTGATACCCTGACAGTGAATATGGCTGACCTACAGGATGGCCGTTATGATAATAATACCAAATAAATAGAAAGGAAACAATGTGAGACGTTAATAATATGTTTTCCAACTGTGTTTTATTTTCGACTGCCAAGGACGACAAGCAGCACGCCGATCATGTGAACCTACTATAATCACAGTGGCGTGCTAATATATTATTAGCCTGAGATGTGCGGTTAGCATCAAGGGTGACTCAGGTATCCGACGAGGCCTGCGGCTGAGCTGGTGCTAGCGTCGAAACATCTGAGGGAGGGCGCTATTCTTGTTCGTGCTAAGGACTGGCCTCCGATCGATCAAGTCAGGGATTTATTCGAGGACAAGTGTACCGCGAAAGGGTGAAAACCTGTTTACATGTGTCTGTGGCGTGTTGGATATACGAAAATGGACGTTAAAGTTGGGATAGTATAGTATAGATGGGCGCCATGATGACAGTGGCAGATAGGGGAGGTTGTCCTGAACGTCTTGGTTCAAACTCCGCGACAAAATGTACCCTCGGGATGAAACCCGCGTAGGGCGAAAAAAGCTTGAATGACGCCGACTTATATTCTCGTCCCTCCCTGGCGCGAGTCGCTGGTCTTGTTCTCTTTCCAGGATATCATTTAGAATATCCAGCACCGTAACCGCTCTATATACGTGCTCATCGGACTGGCGACCAATTGGCCAGGGACTGGTTGCAGAATATCCTGTTTGATTCTGTCCGACCATCACGTTCACTGGCAACCCACACACTCTTTCGTAGCCCCGTATGTCTTTTTGCCTTTTTATTATCCCCTTTCGATTGCCGCTCAACTTCGGCCTTCTACCAAGCTTCCAGCTCTCCGGAAATTTCGTTTCATCGTTGTTCGTCTGCAGCACAGTCTTTATGGAGGTTCTATCCTCATCTTTGCATTTTAATCCTCCCCTATCATCACCTAAACGTTCTGCATCGCAGTGTCGAAGCAAGACGACAGTGTTCTGGGGGCGAAGAAGTAATCGGGAATCAAACTCCACGCCTCAAGAAGTTACAGATTGCTTTCCCGCAGACCAACTTCCTCCCACTTCCAGATCTCTCATCGACCAACGCCCATCCAAGAGGCTCACAGCCATGTGCAGCTTTCTTCCTCTACCCTCAATCTCTGCTTCTCCCATCTGCACCCCAACCTCCAGTTTTTCCTCACCCAACGTTCAGCCAATCGCCGATCAGCCAGGCCAATCGACCATCAAACTGAGCGAATACGACATCAGTCGCTTACTCTTGTCCTCAGCCTCATCCAAGCCCGTTGTCTTCCCCACCCCAACGTGGATAGCAACGCCACCTACGCCACCATCGCGTCTTATTCGCCGTTCTGTCACTTGGGTGTCACATCGCCGAACTTCACCCGTACCTCCCTCAACCTCGTTCCCAACCTCGAGCTCATCGCATGGTCCTCGTCACCCCTCCCATAACAAGCTGAGGCGGTCCTCGTCGTTGCCAGCAATGCAATATCAAACACAACACCTATTTGACCCATTCGCTGGGTCTACATTGGAGCACACCGATTCTCCCCAGCACATGTCCATTGCAACCGCAACGCACCTGAGAAAGTCATCTCAAGTCCACGATAAAAAAACCCGCGATGGTTTGGGATTACGCACCACCCATCTATTTCACATTCCCCATGATGGTGAGGCTGGCATTCTACGCTGTGGGCAAGAGTCTGAGAACTTTGTAGATGAAGCCCCTAGTCCGGACGGGAGCTGGAGTGACCACAGTCCGGTTGACAGTTCATCTCTGCGGTTACAAAAGGATGTGATACGAAAATATCACGCTCTAAAAGAGCTTCTCACGACCGAGGTCGGATATCATGCGGATTTGAAAGCACTCGTAACCGTAAGCATGTCTCTTGGTCAAGATGTATGGTTGTTTTGAACCCTCGTAGGTGTATCTTCGGAACCTTTCCTCGTTTTCATGTCGCAGTCCGACATCGGGTTCAACATTTGGTCGTGCATCAGCTTCATTTACGACGGGACCTTGGATTCATTCCTATACGCAGTTACAAGCCGTTGCCTTGTCATCCTCCACCACCCTGCCTGACACACATAACACTCAAGTTGCCTTGAGGGAGGCTCCCAAACCGATGCCGAAACACATATTCACTGATGCAGAAGTCGAGCTCTTGACTCGTAACGCTGAAGAACTGTTATCATTGCATGAACAGTTTGTCAGGGAACTTCGGGTTTTGCTGGAGCCTCTGGGCTTTACCATGGACCAATCTGCTTCCGACCAGATTGATGTCAAACAAGAGGGTGGTATGATGAACCTCGATGAAGCAATACGCGTCGTCTCTACGAAATTCGCAACTGAGGTATGTATCTACTGTAGAGAGCCATTGCTCCGAAAGCTAATCACTTTTTTTCAGTCGTCTCGATTTACCTCTTATCAGTCGTTTTGCGCGGGTCATCCAGAAGCATTGGACCTCATTAGAAAGGCGATGCAGCAACACCCCCTGGAATGGGATCTCTTCGAGAAATTATGCAGCGATCAGATCCTCGAGATGTCGAATCCGAGCATAAATGTTACCAAATTCAACAAAGAGAAAAAGAGCGGCAGCAGAGAAGATCGGCGACGAGCCCTTTCTTTAACATCCTTGGATAGCGCCGTGAGATCGCTCCGTCCGAGGGCGAGCGTGATGGAAACTTTTGCCTTTGCCCCAATGGAATTGCGGAAAGAACGGCCTGTTCGACGGATCGCCTTTATGGATTATATGATCAAGCCCATCCAACGAATATGCAAATACCCGCTGCTCCTCGATCAGCTCAAACCCAGTCATGCCAACCCTTCAGTGTACGCCGACCTACGTACAGACGTCGACGTGATAGTGGAGAGTGCTGCACAAGCGATGAGGCATGTAGCCACTTCTGTTGATGAAGCACGATATCAACAAGGCATTGCGATCCAGTCTTCCCTGATCCTGTCCCGTTTCCAGCTACCTAGCTCTAGCCCCCATGCGATACATTCCTCCCTACGGCCTCTTTCGTTTGGCTTTTTCTCTTCGATTGGTATATGCTCGCTTGCGGGCTCCCTGGATGTTATGCACCATCATCCGCTCCAACCCTTGGGCAACACAAATGTGAAAGCCAAATATTTTGGAGCATTCCTATACCCCGGTGGCTACCTTCTCCTTGTAAAGGTCCACAAAGGGAGGAAATACGAGCTTCGTCATTGGTTCTCTCTCACGGACTTTGAACTCGATGACCTTGATGATGACGATGGTAACTGTTCACTTTTAGAAGGCAGAACCTTTTGCTTACTTTCCTCGATTTCTTAGCCATCCTCCCATGCTCCTTTCGGCTCAATTCTGAGGAGCAGGTATATGAATTAGCAGCTGCCTGCCAGCGTGAAAAAGATGCTTGGCTCGGTGCTATTCGCGAGTCGCTCACGCACTCTCCAGTGTGGACAAATGAGCCCACTCCGAGCTACAAAATCACCGGTAAAGGCGGTATCAAGACCTTTTCCATGCATGTCGACCCCTCTGATGTCTTGGGCTCCCTTCCAACCATTCAATCTATCCCCGAGCTCAATGACCAATCTGATGCTGAGCTGTCGGAGCATTTGCTTTCACCAATTCGCCCTGTTTCCCCACCCCCACAAAGGAAAAAGCGGAGCAAGAACGACATTAAGCACGATCAGACACCAGCCCCTAGCCGACGATCATCAACCACGTCCGTTAAAGCTATTTTCGCACCTATGGCGTCCAACGCGGAAACAATCATGATTCGCCGATCCACGCCGGGTGCTCGGCTGGAAGTGGACCATGGCCTGCACGATGTCATCTCTCAGCCCTGCTTGACAGCGCGCACGTACGCATTCAGCCACGAGCAGGAACTCTTCCAGGCCCCGAAGATCACGCGGGCAGGGTTCGCCCGCTCAAACTCGGGAATAAGTATGGCAGGGATGGCGAAGAACCGGCTGACCAAACACGAGAGCGTGCGCATCCCACGCCGCAAGAGCCCCATTGACACTTTTGACGGCGCCCGGCGGGGCACGTCTGGGCGGCGCACGAACACGAGGAATCTCAGTATCACGTCCATAAAGGACCTTGAAGACAAGCAGGCGATCGGCTCGCCCTGGCCGTCCCCTCCTTCGTCGCACTCCTCTTTGAGGACAACGACAACTTCATTGAATAGCTCGAAAGATGGGGGTAGCCCAATCTTGCAGCTCAGGAAGACAATGGGTTCACCCTCGATCCCTATGGAGCCGACAAGCTTAACCAAGGGCGGCCGCTCAATCGTCCATAATGTCAGGGGCTTCTTCCACTTCCGCTCATCCTCGCCTAGCGCCACACAACCACAATTGACGGTCGCAGACTGCGAATCAGTCAACGATCCCCGAGAATTGCCATCCAGCGTACTGCATCGTTGGACAAAAGGTTCTCTCCGCCGACGTACCCACAGCACGCCTGATATATCGGACGACGCGAGCAGTACCGACAGGGCTGAACCAAATCGGTTAACCCTGCCACCCATGACGACTTATATCAACGGCCTCACTTCGACGACATAGAAATATCTCCCACTTTTTTTTTCGCCCCCCACCATCGCTTTCCAGACAAGATGATCGCCCAAAAAATAGTAATACTGACCGATTGGTCTTTCTAATCCATGTATCACCGCCAACCTTAAAATCTTCAGCCGTGTAACGTTATTCATACACATATTTGATACCCTTCGCAACAACCCGTTTTGTCTTCATCTCTCAAAAGTGAATTTCGATGTTATTAGAGATATGATGCAATGATAATAAAACCCAAAATAATTAAATTGCAAGTCTTCATACCATCAAGGTATCAGGCCATGGACACGTAACAGTTCGCCCCACCTTCAAGGCCCGCTTAGTAAATGTGATTTCAGCTTAACAAGGGAGCACTTACTCCTCGCGCTGCATCTCTGCCTCGGCCACTTGTCGTTTGAGTTGTCTAAGCCGGGATTTGTCAGGCAGATCAAGGCGAACTACAAGTCATAACGTACGAGTTTTCCTTGGAAAGAGCATTCCTTGATTCTTTGGTCTGCCGAAGGTCCGTTGATATTGCCACCCATGCCTCATCGTCTGGGAGATTGGCATCGTTGTACATCCCATCGAGCTCCTCATTAAATGCCTAAATCACAATCAACTGGATTGCCAACTAAACCATCGTGCAAATCTTACTTCATACATAATCTCCTTCTCAGTGGTGGCATCATTCAGAAGGCTCTTTACAAGTTCACACTGCCGTTTTGAGTTCTGAAGCTCAAGCCTAGTTCTCTCGAGATCCGCTGCTCTCTTTAACCAGGCGTAAGAAAGCCGAAATTTATGTTTGGAATAAGAAATAAATTACCTCTTTGAACTCTGCTGCAAACCGTTTGAAATCCGCTTGGAGCTCGTCTTGGCTTGATAAAGCTCGCCCAAGATAATGGTCGATGTCCGTTGCTAGGGTCTCCACAGATCTTGCAATATCTATGGGCAGCGTAGAAGCAGCACCTCTCGGTGTGTCAAAAATGTTACCCGTCCGACGACGCGGAGTACCTTCACCCTGTCGCCGACCTATGAGCTGCCGCATCTCTTCCATCCTCTCCAAGGCGGCCTTCGTCTAAGGAAGCAATGATGAGATCAGGGAGAATAAATAGTAGGATATTACCGCACCATCGGAGTCGTTGGTTGTGTGACGCGGGCACCTTTGTCTGGGGAAGACGGCCGAGAAATAGGATCTTCGACAGCCGCAGGCACTCGCAGCTCGTCCAGTTCAAGCTTGATGCGCTTCACCGCTCTGCATGATGCTTCGACCTGAGG
>JASFDG010000123.1:0-14336 GCA_036937095.1 Phaeolepiota aurea
ACTCCTCCCTCAAAAAGTTTCCGATGGACACAAAAATGCACATGAACATTGATAACAAGAATATGAAGAGTTGCTAGAAAGCCAATTTTAGGATAATAGATGAGAACTAAAGATATCATGTTATCTTTAAAAACTTTCCCAATATATTCACGAGCTATGTCACATCTTGTCACTGCACATGACCTTGTTGTTTGTGGATGACAACTACCTTATAAACAAAAGCTTTTAGATCCAGAGTAAACTCGATTTGGGTGACAGTCTGGCCTCCTTTGCCTCATCTACTCTGGTTGGTATAGCTGGTTTGAATTTTGATATTTATTTGCCAAAAAATCGAGTTGTCCAGATACTCAGGACTTTCTCGGGCTCCTTAGCTTCAGATTTCAGTAGGGTTGCATATAAAACTCTACCTAGGTTTAAAATTATATAAATTATAAGGGTGATTTTTGGCAAGAGTAAATAAGGTAAATTACAATATTTTTACCAGTCACATGTAGAGTCACATGCCAATTTTCGGCAGGGAAATAGAGTGACACCAAGGGCACTACAGCTCTCTACACCCAATCGTTTAGCTCAAAGACACTACTAGCATCCTCATCATCCACCTTGTCCTTTGCAATGGCTGCCTTCTCAGCTACCTTGGACTTCTTCATGCATGAAATAGGGCCATCTGCAAGAATCTCAGTGAGCTCATCTGAGCATAAATCAATCTCTGATCAACAGGCAGCATGGCACTCAATGGGGGGGTAGAACCTTGCAGTTTCAAATCCACATCCTTCTCATCCTCCTCCTCCTCATAGTTCACCTTTTCTCCTGCCTCCTCTTGGCCCTTGTCATTGTCAATGGGATGAAGCAGCCACTCAATGACATGGGACTCACTGCCAGAATCCCTCCATGCTCAGCCCCTTTGAATATTATGATCCACCACTGAAGCAGGATCTGGCCAGCTGTAAGTGGGGTAGTAAATGGATAGGCCCCTTGTGCATAGATGATGAACTGTATCTGGTAAGCCTTCCTGAATGCCTTTGGTATCTCCTTCCATTGGGCCAAAAAAGGGTTGCACCAACAAGCAACATCTGGAGGAATCGGCCAACCTCCAGAAAGGTTTTCGGGTTACAAATACCAGGTGGCACTTTGGCAGGGAGGGTAATGTTGAAAGTGAGAGAGTTGAGGTTTTTCAGGATTGATGACCACATGTAGTCTGTGGGGATACATAAAAATGTAATTTTCATGGAAATGCATGATTACATACTTGGGTTGAGATAAAAAGCAGAGAGATGGACATTTGTGGGCCTATAGACAAAGATTCACACCAACTTGATACCATGATCCCACAAATCTGGCCACAAACCTCATCAGGAAGGCATGCAGTCTTAAGGGTTTGTTTTATCTTCATGACAATGGCAAGCCAATATAGGTAGACATCGGCAGGGTTGGTTGAGTTTGCTTCGAGACAGTGTTTGTGAGCCTGACCTGAATCCTGATACCCTCCAGGAATTATTTACATATTTTACATGCCCAATATCTGGTTTGGTAAAAAATTAGTAAATTACTGTAAATTACACATGTAAATTACACTTTGTAAAAAAACCCCGACTTTTACACGCAACCCTAGATTTCGGATTTGAGAGCTGAACAACTTTGGATCACGTGCCCTGTTTGTCAGCCAACCGGCCCGGCCCCAAAGTGCCAATTTTCGCGCAAATCGCACCGCCCGAGAAAGCCCTCCCCACAACAAGAAAACCTTTCCCAGGTTATCTTGTCGCCTAAGATCTAAGTGCCCAAATCACCTTCCAAATCACCATTTATCCTCAAAACATTTATTGGTGGAACAAACGCAACAATTATCTTATCGTGTGCAGCCTTATTGGCATATTCAACTCCGACAGGTCGTGTGGCTTGTGTTGCGAGTGCGGCGCGGGCCGACCTCTTTCCTCATATTCATATTCACCAAATATTGCAGCCACAACCACTATTCAGATTGCGTCCCGCCCTTCTTGCGATTCCACACATTTAATCGAAGATGGGTTAACCTTCAATATCCGGTTAAGAGGCTTTGTACTGGCCATATCCTCCTATACATTGCCTTCGCTTATCTCATAGGCAGTTACCGTTTCCGCGGATAACTGGGCCACTCACTTCTCTTCGATACGCTTTCTCAGGTCGTTTTCTGCCTTTCTCTATCTTTGCATCTAAGCATGTGGCCAGTAGGCCTGTAGACCATCTTTATATCCATTCAATCAACTCGGATCTGTTCCCTACCCCGTCCATCAATCACTCATCAAGTATCATCCACCCTCCTGGTCTGCCTGCTATCAACATGCTCGTATTATGTGTGCAATACCGCCTTTTGTGTTTATGATAGTAGACAATCCATGAGGGGGAATTTCCTTTCCTCATACAGATGAAAGTTCCATCTTTGTTCAGTAGCCTTCGCTCCCTGCCCACAGAACTTCAGGTTATTGGTAACGACATCTATCACCCCCTTATCCGCCGTATCCGTGGATCGTCGGAATTGGCAGCAGCTGCCACCCATTTTGTCGCTGACGGTGCTGACAGAGCTCCCTGCCACCAGGATCACCCTTCACACAAACAGCTGGGGCTATGACGAGTTGATAAGTGTATGGTAGACATCTATGCCGAGAGAGCGGGCATAGACGCTGCGCTTTTTTCTGCCAGGAGTGTAACATCAGAATCAGCTGATGTGCGTATTGGCATATCTGTGTTTGTAACATGCCTGATCGTTTCAGACGATACTTCGGTGCCTGGCATCCCGCTCATAATTGAATGACCAGCCTTTTTAAAGAGACACAGGTACAGGTCAGGACCCCTCACAGATAGCCAGCAGTGATGCCCGACGTACAGACGGTATTTGGAGCGCTGCTAATATCAGCTTTGACTTCGTCTATGTGCGTACAGACCAGTCTTCAGTTTTAAAACATTCTGAACTGTTATAACCAAAGCTTGTACGGGCTGACTTGGGCCCAAGTCTACTACTATTTCCGATCCTACCCACGGGATCGACTTTTGCTGAAGGGAATCGTGAGTCCTTTGCATTAGTCATTTCATCCCTGAGTTGAGAATCATGGTGGTGAATAGGTTATCGGCTTTAGGTTCGGATTACCTCACGTTTTATGATACTGAAGGGTTGAAGTATGTCCAGTGTCCTGGACACTTTGCATCTGGCGCTGAATATGCATCTCTGGTTCGCTTGATAGTTTCTCTGTAGCAACGATCATCTTCTGAGGGCTCTTCCCAATTAGCTACCACTATCTGATCACATACTATGCGAATCCTGTGGGCTTACTCTTCGGCACCTGGTACGTTTCAGTCAAATTTATCATGAACGTGGGGTAGTGATTCATTCTTTGTCAGGTCAATACATGTATGAGTTCCTTGGAAATCGAATGTGGAAATTTACTGACATTGCTCCAAATCCAGTTAATCGCTCCCCTCAATGTATGAATGCTTTTCTTTCTTATATTCATATGTCTAATCCTCTAAACAACAGCTGACAATCATGGGAGCTACACATACGTTCGTGTTTTAAGGCTACAATTTTGCATTCATCCGATTGACGGCCTCCTCGCAGCTTCTATGCTTGGCGTGTCTGCGCATGTATGTAAAACGAAACCCCATCAAATGCGCTATCTTATGAAAACCAGTCCTCAAGGGAAAAATAAGGGCTTTGTTCCTTGTTGTAGTTGTTAGTCTTGGCACATTCACCCCCCTTAAATGGTTGCTAATAATCTTGCAGACTGCCTTGATTTTAACAACGTATGGTGAGGCTCTTGACCTTGATAATCGCGCTGTCTGGGTTGACTTATTTCTTTTTCTAGGCTTTGGGTATGGTATGTCATAATTTTTGTATCGTTTGCCAAGATGATCAGAAACCAATGTGTCACATAGCATCCAATGCTGAAGCGTGCGTTCATGTGGTGCGATAGTAGACTAAATCTATACTAATCTTATTCCCACGAACAGGATTGTCTACCCCTCTTTCGTTGAGTTCGACCAACGTGCAAAGGTCAGTGAGACTGAAATGCCTCCGAAGCAGCCTGCTAACATGAATTCCAGTGGTTAACAATCATAGCATTGGGGTCTGGTTATATGACGGATGTGATTCTATCAACTGCAACGACACTCTGCTTATATAAAGCGAAAACCGGATACAAAGCGTGTGTGGCATTCCGAAGTCCTTTTCCAGCCGTGTCTTTATGCCGCCAACAGAACAGATTCGAGAATTAGGATCCTTATGGCATATACGATCAATACGGGCTTATTGACGAGGTAAACATCATTTCCTTTATAGCGGCAATGGGCGATTAACTGTTATTATGCTACCAGCATCATCGTTTTATGCAGCCTCATCCTTGCGACACAAGACGACGTGTTAACAAATCTATTATATGTTGCGGTTTTCCTATTCCTCGGGAAATGTGAGTTATTTTCGTGCCTGTTTCGGGACCGCGGTTCTCATCCGCTGATCTAATCAGTATACCCAAACTGTGTCCTGGCTGTGTGAGTGGGCTGTGTTCGCTTAACTTCTGTCATGACTGACGTCTTCTCCCTTAGGTTCAATTCCAGGCCATCGCCGTACATACATAAACTACGGTCAACTACGATCCCAGGAGCGCTCGGCATCGAATACAAGGAGGAGAGAAAAACTAATGCGATTCCGTTGCACGATGTAGGTGCAAGATACGATAGTGATGTCTCTCATTAAAATGGTGGTTCCGAAATATATCTGATATCAATCATTTTCTACTAATTGGATCATACTGGTGTTTACTTATGAGGTGCTTATAATAGCAACATTTCTTGCCTATATCTAATCAAGTCGTTCATCTATCCCTGTTTGACGAATGGAACGGGCAAAGTAGTCCCAGGAACACGACCCTATTGTGTTGGTGGTTCTTCAGGGGAACTTTCTATAGGCAGTGTGATCCAGTGATCACACTGCGAAGGATTACCTCGCGATCTTGCGTTAGGTGCTCAAGGAGTCTTCCTAAAATCACAGTGCATCAGCGATGTGCAATAGAGTCGATAATGAATTCGTCAAGAAACTTGCCTTTTAGAATTACACTTCGCTGTTGAGACGCTGAAGACACTCCATGACCATCCTTATCCCGTGCATAACATCCGCAGCCTCGCTCTCTGCCACGCTTCTGAGAACGGCGCTCATCTTGTCAGGGTGCCACCTGAGCAGCGAGCTGCGGACCCGCTCCTTCTTGCTTACAGTGCACGTCCGCACAGCCAGCCCACCAAGCAAGAACTCCTGGATCCGCTCAATACTCAGATCCTGCTTCTCAACCGGCTGGCCACCGGTGTCGACGGGCCAGGGTATGTCGCAGAATCCGAACTCGGCCACGTCGCCCTGGTCACCACCACCACCATCACCTTCGCACTTGCTCCGGCGCTGGGTCTCCTTCCAGCGGTGCTCGTACGCATCCCAGCGCGCCGTGAGCGCGCGCTCGCCCTCACGGAGCTTGAGCTCGTCACGGATGGCCTGCGTGCGCGCGTAGTCCCGGTTCCCGTGCGCGTCGCGCAGTGTACCGCCGCTGCGGACCCATTCCTCCTCCCCGCGCTGTGCCTCTGCAGCCTCGAGCGCGCGGTAGCGCTGCCGCGTCTTCTCCTGCTGGTGCACGAATTTGCGGTCGCGCTCCTCGCGCTCTGCCCGTGTCTGCTCGTCTGCTTTATGTTGTTGTTGTTGTTGTTGTTGTTGTTGTTGTTGCTCAAGAAGGGTTTCATCCTCGTTTCGGTGTGAGTGACACTCTTGCTGGGGAAGAAAGACAAAGTAACCGAGACCTGCCCGACCAGGTGCGGTTACTAGTGTAGTTGTGGTAGTAGAGTGCTTGGCATTTGTTGCTGACCCTGGCGGGGATTGCTGAAACTCGCACCCAGTATTTGTTTGGCCTCGTGCGTTGTGTTGGAACAGCGAAGGACCTCTAAAGCCCATTCAACAGGTACTAAAATTTACTCAAGCTTAGTCGGAGTAATGGGAAAGACTGAGTGAAAGACAGGTTCGTGAATTGTAAAGTGCAAAGCATATTTAAGAAACCATTTCAAATTATTATTATTATTATTATTTAGCATCCAAAAAAGGCACGGTCAACACCCATTTCTAAATTCACAGCAGATGCTCAGTAGTGTCAGCACAACCGCCTCCCCAAAGCTTTCCTCCTCCTATTAATCCTCCGCCCAATGCGTGTCACGTCCTCCCACAAAATCGAGATCTTCCAAAACCCCGTCCGATATATTGTGAGCAGCGCACCGCCAGCCATCCCGTAGAGCACATACGGGAACACTTTCCGCGCGAACATGAAGTACACCAAGAACAGAATAGAGGGGATGAAAATGATCGTGCCGAGCAACTGGAGCTGCTCGCACAGCGTGCGGAATTTCCGGAATTGCCCGACCTGGACGTCCCGAAGCTCCTCGTGGAGCTCGAGGCCTTTAGCACGGCGGAAGCAGAGGTTGGAGGCGCGCCCGGCGACGAGGATGGTCGCGAGGTGGATCCCAGTGGCGATGAAGGAGAGCAGCATGCCGACCTCATATGTCACACTCTTGACGGAGTTGATGATATCGTTGGCGAAGGAGAGGAAGGAGATGATGAGGGCTGCGGTGAAGGTGGACTGGGAGACTCGGTCAGACGCATGGGGATAATTGTTTACGAATATGCGTACAATTAAGACAATGGTAGTAAATTGATTGGCTAGGACTTCACATTCGCGGGCTTCGATATCGGCGTCAGCTTTCGACCTCGTGATATCTTGTTGCTTTAGCAAAAAAAAAAGAGAGGAATTGACTAGAGACCAACTTTGATTTGTATAAGGGGCTTTCGAGTCTTCAGTGTCGCTTTCATTGAGTACGCGGTCGATTTGCAAAGTTGACATTAGTGGTAGGATTGTGGGGTCGTCAATGTTAGGTTTTTGGCCCTCTTCATATGGCTCCAGCAAGCGTCAAACGAGTGACATATGCGAAGACATTGCCTTCATGCACCCTAGGCATGTTCGCAGTGTGGTTTGTGCAAGGCATCAGAAGCTGTCCTGGGAAGCGCTAAGATGCCATTCTGAGAATGAAATGCAATTGACCTCATAATCTGAGAACATAGTCAAGCGCTCGACAGCCATATGCGGGGGCGAGAGTGCTGATAAGTACATGCAGACCCTGCGAGGCAGGGCCAAGTTTAGCGTCCATGCCAGGTGTGCTGATCGCAGAAGACCTCAAAATTAAAGACCCCAGTTTAGTAGTACGACAGCCTGAGATGTTGATATGGATGTGAGAGCTCGTTATGATCACATTGGCGTCAAAGGGATTGTCGTGCAAAGGCGAGATCCTCTTGTCGGTTTCACGCACCATAGCCTTTTGGTTACAAAACCGTTGATAGGCAATAAAGCACAGGTTCCAGAGAAACGAAATAGGAAATCCGCTCTTTGGGAAGCTTCTGGATATTGACAGTGCGGTGTTGAAAAGGCTATGTCAGAGTAGGTCTGAGTCATGTCATCGATAAAGGCGAGAATAAATAATTTTGTAAGTCTGCTGAATCAGCGATAAAATTCCGGGATTAAATTTAAACCGTTACGAGCATGGGGAGAATGTCCACTTTTTCTTCCGCTTATACACCTTTGCATTGTTCCATGGAAGTTCCTTCATCTACTCAAGAAATACCAGAAAATCAACGCGCCCTCGATCCCAGGTCCCATAGAGGCTCAAGAAGACCTCAGCGTAGAAGCGGTGAACCCAACAACACAGAAAGTGGTGGCAACGGGGTAGTTCAACCTAGACCACGACGGCGAAAGCCACCTAAGAAGCCAATATTGACAGCAACAGGTACAGTTGATATTGATCCAACAAGCGATCCTTCTACTTCGAGCGTTGGCAACAGACCCTCGGCATCGTCGCAGGCAACTTCATCCAGGGGTCGGAACCCACCTAAGGAAGGCGCATCTATACCTACTATCGGTGAACCTTCCTTGTCCCAAATTCCAAGGGGAAATCGTCGCGGTCTCAAGTTCAACTCTAGCCTTACAGAGGCTTCTTCCTCGTCGCCTGGACCTGCTGCATCGACCTCTGGGCCTATACACAAAAGCAAGCCCAAACCCCCAGCATCATCTACACTAGTTGCGGACGACCTGACATCAACGCTCAGCCATGCCTTGCGCACACCGCCTTACCCAGATTGTCCTATCTGTTTTTCATCGATCCACCCAGCTCAACCGACATGGTCATGCTCACCCTCCACGCCCGTGATACCCGCAGATAGCTCAGAAACCCCCCAATACTGCTGGACGACTTTCCATGTAAAGTGCATACGATCATGGGCAGGGAAGAGCGTCAAGGATGTCGCCGATGCTTGGCGCGCACGAGGCGAGGATGATAAGCACGGCGACTGGCGGTGCCCTGGGTGTCAATCGAAACGAGAGGAAATTCCATCAGGGTATTGGTGGGTATATACGTGATTTTGTGTATCTCCTGCTATATGCTGATAATCTCCGCTAGGTGTTTTTGCAATTCCACACCAGAGCCCAAATTGACAAGGCTGGCTACACCCCATTCATGCGGAAATTCCTGTTCGCGACGTCGGGAATCTGGTTGCGGGCACGCCTGTCCTCTCCTTTGTCACCCAGGTCCTTGTCCACCCTGTCAAGTAACCACGCGGCTGGAATGCTACTGCCCTAGGAAAATCATCATTCCTTTCAAGTGTGGCATCGACCAAGCTCATGGGAAGTCCGCTGCGAGAAAGAATATATCGTGCGGACAAGTGTGTGGGCGACTATTGAATTGCGGGAAGCACTCTTGTACGAAAGTATGCCACGACGGGGACTGTGGCAAATGTCAGATCAGCGATGTGGTTCAATGCTGGTGTGGGAAAGGCAAAAAGGAACTAGGTTGTGGTGAAGGGGAGATGAAGGAATCTTTTGTTGAAGGCGGATCGCCATGGGTTGGATATTATGCATGCGACAATATATGCGATCGGTGGGTCGCTCTTTAATACCTCCTCCCTTTATCATATCTCATAGTTTCCCAGTTTCTTTGATTGTGGCATCCATAAATGCCAAAAGTTGTGCCACCCCCCATCTCACAACCCACCCCCTTGCCCAAATTCACCAACACGGATAACACACTGTCCATGTGGAAAGCAAACCATTGCCCCTAATCCATCCACTGACCGGTCACGATACGGCTTCCCTGCCCGGACACTCTGCACCTCCCCAATCCCGACTTGCCCCTCTGTATGCTCAAAACCCCTTCCTTCCTGCTCCCACCTGTGCATCGCGAAATGCCACACGGGCGCATGTCCGCCCTGCTGCGTGGAAATCATCCGGCCGTGTCGGTGTGGCGCGACGACGCGGAGCGTTCGCTGTTATGAGATAAATCAAGGTCAAGAAACCAAGGAGATTCTATGCGATAGGCCGTGCACGGCGCTCCGCGCCTGCGGGAAGCACCAGTGTGGGCGCATGTGCTGCCCGCTGGCCTCTCTTGCTACCACAGGCAAAAAAGTGCGCAAGAAGCGGCCTGTAGAGGATGGACCGGCGATCGGTGAGGAGCGCGGGGGGTTGCACGAGTGCGACCTCGTGTGTCGGAAGACGCTCTCGTGTGGGAACCACGAATGTGAGGAGAAGGACCATAAGGGCGCGTGTCCGCCTTGTCTTAGGAGTTCGTTCGAAGAGGTGTGTTTGCATTTGCCGGGAATTTTGTCTTTTACTCAACGGTTTCTTTTTCTGGTAGTTGGTCTGCTTCTGTGGCAGGACGGTGCTTGACCCGCCTATTCCGTGCGGGACGATGATACAATGCCATTATCCGTGTCCGAGGCCACCCCCAACTTGCGGACATCCCTCCTCGCAGCATTCCTGCCACGAAGAACCTACACCGTGCCCTCCGTGTGCGTTCTTGACGACGAAGCAGTGCGCGTGTGGCAAGAAGGCAATGCCAAATTGTAAATGTTCCCTGGACACATCGAAGGTCTCTTGCGGGACTGTTTGTGACAAGTAAGCATTGCACCTTAAACTTCTCATCTACTGACTGATGGATGATATTCGTTAGGCTGATGAGCTGCGGTTTCCATCGATGCAAGCGGCTCTGCCACGGCGATGACTGTGGTCCATGCACGGCCCCGTGTGGCAAATCCCGTAGACTTTGGTACCTCATCTTCCCTTCCATCGTGACATCCTACTAAACAAAAATTCCCTTTAGCCTCCCCAACCAACACCCCTGTACGCTGCCTTGCCACGCCCCGGCGAGTTGCTCAGAATCCGAGCCGTGCCAGTCAATCGTGACGCTCAGCTGCCCGTGCGGGCGCATCCAGCAGCCCACGCGGTGCGGCGTGTCGTTGGCGAACACCGCCGGCCGGCAGTCGACGGCCCCGAAGTGTGCTACGGAGTGCCACATCGCGAAGCGCAACGCGCGGCTGGCGGACGCGCTGGGCATCTCGCCTGCTGATGGTGCGGGAAGGGGGAAGGACGGCAAGGCGGAGGCGGCGTTTTATAAGGAGGACCTCGTAGCGTTTGCGCGCCCGAACGGAAAGTTTTTGGCGTTGGTGGAGAGGACGTTTGCGGAGTGGGTGTTTTTTTTTCTTCTTCGCAGTTTTGGTTTGGTTTTGATATCATCGATGGCTAGGTTCATTGCGTCGGAAAAGAGACTGCAGGTGTTGCCGCCAATGCCGCCAGAGAAGCGAAAATTCGTGCACGACGTGAGTATCTTTGTTGCTATACCTCATACGCCCACCGATGCCTTCCATTCGTCGCGGTTCAGCTCGCGGTGGTGTACAGGATTGATACACAGATGGTAGATCAAGAACCTTACAGGAGGTGAGCGAATGCCTTCGGGAATCCATTACTCGCATTCTAAGCATCCTTTTTTCCCTTAGTGTACAACTCCTTCGGCGCACGGACACGCGTATTCCGACACCCCTCCTATCCGTCTCCCTTACATCGGCATCCGCGGCTACCGCCAGCTTGGGCAAACTGGCGGACCTTCGGGCGCTGAAAACAGGCGGAAACTCACTGCCTCCCACACCGTCACCATCCGCAGCACTTTCCTGGCGATCGGGGATGTCGTCGTCGTCGCTGTCCACGAGTTCTTCGAGTGCTATGCTGTCGTCGTCGGTAGCTAGTGTGAACACGGGCTATCTTGGGCGGACGCCAGCCGCTCCGAGGGCAGGCCAATTATCAAAGAATGATGCAGCACCCGCGCATGGGGTTCAGACGCCACCGCCTGCAGTAGTGAAAATGCAGCCTGCACATCGTGATGGGGAGGCTGGAAGAGATGAACTTGAAGTTCCCGAGAATTGGGAAGATGATGTGTAGCGGGGTTGTTTGAGGACAACTTGCTTTCAGTGATACTGTTGTTGATACCATTTGGACCGCATAAGGATCCTCGATTTTTACTACTTTTTATTTTACGTAGTCGAGGGCTTGGTATCCCTTTAGGCATATGTACAATTATCTGAATTGTACAAGAATTACATGATGTTTAGATTAACATGGACATTAGGGTTTCTTTTGCCCCCTCCTTTCAAAATCACAACTGTGCGATGCATTCTTCAAAACGTTGAGTCCCTAACATTATGGAACGGGCTTACCAGCGAGAGAACCATCTCTAAATCATAGGAAGAAATGGAACCTTCCCCATGAATCGCGCGTCGAAATTCACTTGGGCGTAGCTCATCCCAACCAGAGTTGTCCTGCCCACGCTCGTCAACGACGGGTTCAGTACGGGGGAGCCGAGCCAATGCTTCGACAGCACTAGGTCGCTGTGCCAGCTGCTGCTGCCAGCAGTCGTCCATCAGGCCCCATATCGAATCAGTTAATCCCCATTGGCGACGGTAAATGGGCGAGCTGCGCGGGGGGACAGATGGGCGCTTGCCACGCATGACCTTCAAGATTACTGTTGCATCACGGATGGTTTCGAAGAACGGCACCTGCCCGGTGAAGGCCTAGTGCACGCCAACAAGAACTAAGATGATAGAACATGGAACGGAAAATGCAGTACAACTGACCTCGTAGCAAACGCATGCATATGCGTACATGTCGCTTGCTGTGCTCTCGGGTGCGCCTACGTCTGGGTCTATGAGCTCTGGGGCCTGCCACCGCACAGTGCCACCCGTTTGTGTGCTCTGAATCGATGACCAGCGAAGCATCTCAGCGTCAACGACCGAGGACAGACCGAAATCAGCCAGACATGCTCGCTCGTCCTGCGTAATCAGGATATTCGCCTGGGGAGTTTAATGCTCAGATACACGACATGTCACGGCAAGGGATTTGATTACCCCTTTCAGGTCCCCGTGAGCAATCCTTGATTCATGCAGGTAACGTATCCCCTGGAGGATATCGGAAACCTGTAATAAACGAAGCCTATGAGTCGATTCTGGTCGTAGCGCCAAATTGAAACCTACCAAACGACGACGATTAGCATCGGGATGACAGTTCAAATATTCATTGATGTTCCCGTTATCCATCCAGGGAGATACCAGGCAAATTCTGCCATGTTGGTCATCCAAATGGTAGGTCCCATAGAATGGAAGAACGTTGGGATGGGAAACCTGACCCCATATTACAGCTTCTTTCGAAAAGGCCTAATAGATTGGACCATCGTCATTCTGAGAGCCAAAACCAAGGCCCCTTAAAGTGAAGCCCACCTTAAGAAGACGATCCATACATGACGATTGATATAATTTAATGACTTTGAGGCACACTCGTTGGCCCCTGAACACCCCCTTCCAAATTTCCCCGAAGTGACCAGAGGCAACCGCCACCTGGTCGAACTTTACGTTCTTCAATGTGTAGCACTGTGGGTAAAGGCCCGATTTTTCGGATAGCTTGAGGAGGGTCCGGAAAAGTATGTTGTTAAGGTGCTCGTCGGTTTGTGAGTAATCCAAGAGCTGTTAGCAGTTAATCACTGGGTGCGCAAGCCTGTATAGGAGTCTCACCATGTGTACGAGGTTCAGGGCTCTCTGTGCTGGTTCACCTCGGTAATTCAATATGCGCCTAAGTTTTGTTTGCTCTTGACAAACCGTTGCGAATATGTTGGCCATTGTTGCAATCATGAGCCCAAACTGCATAGCGCAGTTTAGTTCAAATAATTCAAAGGCCTTCTCCATTTCGTAAGCTTCCAAGTGATCTAGCTCCTGTTCTTTCAAATATTCTCCAAATCTTGATCATACTTAGTACATGTTCAAAAGCTTGCAGAATGAATTAAAACCCTGACCTTGTCAAATAACCGCCGTCTATAGCCCAAATATCCAATTGTGGTAGTTTTGCATCTGGATATTGGTGACCCTTTGTAGGTCCATCAAGCCCGGCCCGCATCTACGAAAACATATTGTACTCTGTGAGCTTGTGATCAGGATGCAGTGGGGAGGCACGGACAACTCCGAGTCCATCATTTGGATAACGCGCTGATATTTCCCAGCATACGATGCAGCAGAGACTTTCAAAACGCTCCACACAGAGACCAGATAGCTTCCTCCGAATCTGTTTTCGGCCCAATTGAACAAACTCTGAATCCTGATAGACGATAGTGGATGCTGAAGTCCCGACCGGAAGGTATTCTGTTTATCCCCTATACTTAGTTGATGTAGGAGTGCGTGACCAAGGCTTGCATCACTCACCATGGTCGTTTATGGAATGTCTCCTGCGAGTTATCTCATCCGATATGTCCTCACAAAAATCTCGGAGCTGTCCTAGCTCCATCTGACTTAGAGATTCTTGAAGCTTGGGCCATGATACGTGACTGATGGGTTCTGTTTGAGTCAAAATCATGAGGTATATGGGACGAAATGCAATCCCTGACATACCTGGTGACAGATTTGCTATCAGAAAATACCCGAGTTCGATGACCTCGATCCTCAGGAAGTTTTGGGTCATAAAATAGCCCAACTCGTAGGACTCAGTGTTGTGCGTGGCCTCCCACGCAGAACGAGGGGACCAGCCCCGGGAGAGTGGGCGATACGGCAGGTTTCGAGTCATCGCGTGTCTCCCAGGTCGCAATCGAAAAACATTCTTCCACCGCCTCGGTTATTTATATTCTTTGGGCCCACGGATCTATCCTGTCAATCAACCACAGCATCATGTGTCACCACGGCGTTTGACAGGCTTGATAAAGTCAAATTGAGATTACATGGGCGATAGAGTCTGTTGGAGTGAAACATCGTCGTTTGTAGAGGGGTGGGGAGTGTCGAGATAATGTTACTTTGGCACCGTGATCCTGTAATCAGAAGACCTTCTCGCTAAGCTGTACAGCGCTTACGTATGACTACTACTCCAGTATCAAGTTGACGACCACAGCCACCTTATTCCACCACCAAGCTGATAGCTTACGTGTACCCAGGTGTGTCA
>JASFDG010000123.1:16596-41144 GCA_036937095.1 Phaeolepiota aurea
CTTTTGCGGCGCGAGCTCCTTCACGACAGGCTCAACAGGCTTTATCCTGCCTTCTGGCTCGTCGGAACGCCAAAAAGTTCCCACATATCTGCTCTTCACCATCAAATAGTCCGAGGGAGAGACATAACCATTACGGAAAATCCTGGGTTGCACCTTCTTTGGTATTACAACAAAGTCTATATCAAACCCCTTCCACCTTGCCTTACCAACTATGCGTTCTGGAGGCTATTCCTCTCGAGAAATGACTCTGCCCATTCTGCACTGCGGAGAGCAGCCTTGGGCTACATCCGATCGTACTTCTACCTCATTCAACATCAATCTGACTTCGATATCGCGCTGGGAAGGAAATTAATCAGTCCCACGACAGACTTCCATGAACTCCTATACTTCCTCCGATCTTTTGGGGGCATCGGTGATGATGATGTTACCCCTCGATATCGGCATGGGGAACTCCGTTTGAGCCGCCTGAACTTTTACGCCAAGTTCTACCTGCTAGATGCTCACTACCACAAAGTTATGGGACAATATGGACCTTACCTCGGCAGGTTTATCACGCCATTTGTGTTTGTCTTTGCTGCTCTCTCTGTGGCATTGACTGCCATGCAAGTCGTATTGGCTGTTGAGCAGCTGGGTGGAAGCAATAGCACAACTTGGCCAGCATTCATTTCCGTATCTCGGGGGTTTTCCGTGGCATGTTTATGCTTGATATTGTTCAGCACTGTGTTTGTTCCTGCAATTGCTTGTTTCTTTCTTCTCAGAGAACTTATTTTTGCTTTGAAGGCTGTTCGAAAAACGTAGAACAGGGTGATTTGAACTATCTGGGTGTCATTTATTACTGTAGATCTTTAAGTACAGCCATGTACCAGCGAGTGGGACAAACCCATATTCTGGGACAAGTTTGAGAGGTTTTCTCGGTTTTTTTTTTTAGTAGACACATGGAACAGTAAAAAACAAGCCTCAACATGGTAATTTCCACGAAGTCACTTGTTTTCAATGCTTTTTTTTCCTTCGCAAAATTGAGCCTACCACCAGTGAGCACTGCTACTTACCTGAAGGCGTCTAACCCATACGATACAGCAAGAAGGGTTTCAATGACGTGGGATGTCCAGGCTGTGACATGCTGTGAGAGCGAAGAGCCGCATGCTACCGACTTGGGAGCATTGGGCGTCTTTCCTGAGCTGGGCTTTTACGGTCAAGAAATTTCCCTCCGTTTCCTCTTTCCCTACCGTCGGTTGCAAAAAGCTGCTCCCTTTTACCTGAATCGTTGTGATAATGAGTTTCCCTGGAGGCTTTCCAGAAGACCCTGAGCGACCCCCAGGCGACTTTCCAATCTACCCCGACGTGGCATATCTTGACGTGGACGGAGACCTTCCAAAGAGAGCCGCGTTGAAAGAGGAGTATGTATCGCCAGAGTGGAAAGCATGGAGAGAGGGCGGGTCTGAGGGCTCACGCCCACCACCACCAGTCGAGTACGTTCCTACAGCCTTGAAGTTTTCTTAAAACTCGGGAGTGGCCCTCTGACATTCAAATGTATGCAGTATTATCGCCGTGCAGGGCCTGGCATCCGCATACGAGCGAACGTGGACGAAGACACTGGCGGACGGAACAAAGGTCATGTGGCTAAGAGACCTCTTGAAGGAAGACATACCGCTTGCGAGGATACTGACGTTCGAGTACAATTCGACTTGGATTGAAAATCCGGCGAACGTATCCTTGAAGCACTGTGCGCAGGAATTGCTTCAGGCTATAATCTGGGATCGGTCACATCGCGGTGAAAATAGGATGTGTAAGACAATGGTAGGGTATCACACCTGGCTTGGTGCTTCAGCGTAATTGTTCCGCTAACAATTGCAATTAGAGCAGGAGGCCTATAGTTTTCATCGGACATAGTTATGGGGGATTGGTTATCAAGCAGGTACGGTACGATATTGAAAGCCATCTGTGCGGATGCTCACAGTCCATTTCATTTAGGCAATGGTGACTGCTGTAAGCTGCGATCCCGATTGCGCCTGGCACGACGACTTCCAGTCGATCATAACATCGGTCTCTGGAGTCGTATACCTCGGGACTCCGCATGGTGGCTCGAGGCTCGCTGCTCGGATTGGGATATTCCAAACCAGGATCTGGAATTTCTTCGGAAGTCAAGCGAACCCCAGGCTTCTGAAGCCTCTGGAGGTTGGTGCAGACTCTGGAGAGCTTTATGAATTGCACCAGTCGTTCTTGGATATACTGACAAAGGACAGAATGACAGGGCTTCAAATGTTTTATCTTTTTGAGACTTTACCGTGCAAGATTGGTGTACGTATTCTAAGCGGATAGGTAACATCGGTTACTTCACTGACAAAGACATTTAGGACTGGTCAATTGCCGTAAGCTTACCCCGTCTGCGCGAGCATAACCCCTCTGCCTGGCAGTGCTGATAAAACGATCTTTAGGAGGTCGTTGATGAATACTCCGCTTGCCTTGGTGCCCGGCTGGAGGAATGCCAACCTCTGGAGTCTGACCATAAGAATCTGAATAAATATGCAAGCAGAGAGGAAAGCAACTATAAAAAGGTTATGCGTAGTTTATTATTGATACACGACGTCTCGGCCACCGTGGTGGGCCAGCGATGGGGAAGTGAGTAGTCTTCTCACACCCCTTAGTCCATGAATTTCTGGTTAACGTTCCTACAGGATATCATTACGCGGGGAAGTTCTCCGGCGACAAACTAGAGCAGCTACGGAAATGGCTTAACCCTTTTGAAGACGCTTTCGCCCGCGAGGAGATGCTTCAAAGTCAGAGATTCACCGGCACCTGCGAGTGGTCTACTAGATTAGACATGGTATCGCGATGGCTTGATCCGGACATCGCAAAGCCTATCGCTGGCGCTATTCAGGACGGTCGGTGCTTGTGGGTCCAAGGCAAGCCGGGCAGTGGAAAGTCAGTTCTATCGGCATTCTTGAATGATCAAGTAAATGCCATCGTCGCGGAGCATAATAAACAGGCCATCGGGGATGTTCGGTGCTCTGGAGAGGGTGACAGCGAACCGTGCGCCCCCGCATCGAGGGCTGACCTCTGGACTACTCTTTATTTCCCCTTTCACAACGGTGCGAAGTTCGTGCAAGCCGTTGTCACTATGGTACATCGACTTCTGCAGCAGCATCCCGAAAATAAGGCTTTACACGAGGTTACCGACGAGTTCCAAAGCAGAGCGTTGACACCGGAGACCGCCATGCGTCTACTTCTGGCTTTGGTGACAAAACTAAAGCTTACATAGTGAGTTACAACTGCGCACCTAGTCGTGAGGACTGCTTTTCACATTTGGTGTTCCAGTATCATCATCGATGGGCTCGATGAATGCGCTTCCTCGGGAGTTGGTCTAAACCAATACAGCGAGACAGAGGTCATAATGGAGCATCTGGGGCGCCTTTGCGGAATACAGAACGTTCGCCTCCTCCTACTGACTCGGAAAGAACCGGTCATCGAAAAGTTCATGACGGAGTCACTCTGTTCTGGTGGCTCAATCCTCGATATGGCCTCTCACAATGGTTCAGATATCAACCTCTTCATTGACGTCCATATCTCCAATTTCGCGGAAACAACGCCTCTTCCTGACGACCTTCGAGAGTGTATTCGAGCGAAAATTGTAAACCAATCGCGAGGAATGTTCCAATGGGTCAAGCTTGTCATTCAACAATTAAAGTTCAAGGTCAAAGATGGGAACGAAGAGAAGATCATGGAGGTGCTGGAACAATTCCCACAGGAGCTCAACAAGGCTTATCAGACAACCATTGACCGACTTTCGCTTACCCCTGGATACAACAAAGATCACGCTCTGGTAGCGTTGAAGTGGCTTGCGTGCGCCAGACGGCCACTGACTCTCCATGAATTGAGCCTTGCCATCCGACTTCACGAGGAGCTAGGAAATCTAGCCAAGCTGGAAACCGAGATTATCGAGAGAATACTGGACAAGGTCACACGCGAGGACGAAGAGGTTTTGGAAAGCGAATTTTCCCTGCTTTTGGGCGGACTTGCAGAATTGCAGCAGCGCAGTAACATTGTCAATGTGGTGGATTCATGGGGCAACTATCGCGGAGCACAAAAAACCATCAATATCTGCCATCATTCCCTCACGCAATATCTGGTGAGCGAGGAGCCAGGGGAATTTCGCTTTCCCAGTGAAAGTGCCCACAGCCTCATTGCGGAGACATGTATGAACTTGATGTGTGCTCGCAACGCTATTGAAACCTTCTTAGCGCACTACTATGTGAAAGACCGCGGCGACGAAATCCCCTTGTTGCTAGACTACGCAGTCGGGAACTGGAGCCACCACCTCCGCGCATCCGGTATCCATTACGAAGACGAGCTCAACCTCACGGGCTTAATAACCCACATCGCTGAAGAGAACCTCCATCTTTCTCTTGTCATCATGGGTGCACTCTCGGAAGCCTGCAAACGCTTGAACACAGCTAGGGTGGACCAAATGATGCAAGCCATCGCCATCCGCGACTGCCAAGCCTCCATCCTTCCCACCGTCAACACAGTAATAAAACTCTGTCCCTGCCTCCCCGGAATCGCACGTGGCCTACGAAACATCAACAAGGAACTGAAAGCCAAAGGCCGTTTAAAAACCGGAACCTACCGTAATGCAAGACTACGAAGAATCGAGAGCACTACCGAAGACAACGCTAAAGTCTGCCTCAGCAACGACCTTGACTCTCCCTTCGCCATTGAAGTCCTCGCTCTCATAAACTCAGACCCGCATCTCTTCCCTAAACCCCTAAAATCCCACATCAACCTCCTCCTCCAAACTACGCGTCAACTCCGCGCACTAACCATAAAATTATCCGTTGACCCCATCCGCACCTGGCTAGACCATCAAATGGGGGGTGGTGGTGAGGATGACCAGAGAAGAGTATTAAGCCCCATCCCCGCGCTCGCACTCACTACACACACCCTCGATGTCCTCCTCGCCGCTGCGCTATTACCGACAACAAACCACGACCGGAGTGATTTCCGCGAACAGTTCTTCGCGGACACGGAACATCCAATGTACGGTTTCATCGTCTCCACGCGGTACTGCCTTGATGGGCGCTCCAAGAACGTACTCACCCCCACCGACTACAAAGACCACATCCTCTGGCACTACCTCCTCCGCATACCCGAATGGTGGGCCGCAAACCTCATAACCCTCGTGCTCGAATCCAGCTCCCACAACAAGCCCTTCGTGAACATGTGGATACGCAACTGGCATACCTCCAGCCTGATGATACATTACGAGGACGAGCACGGTAACCAAGCAAGTTATTTATTCACGAAGACGGCGGCGAGGGTGGTAAATTTGAAGAAACATGTCATAGCGACGGCGGACTTGTTGTGGTTTTGCATCTACATACCTATCGTGTTGGTGGCGAAGATCTTGGCCGTTATGTTTCCGAAAATCGAGCAGGTTTTGATGCAGATTTTGTACCAGTTGCAGGTCAAGACTGTAGCGATGAAGCCGTGGCTTGTTGCGCTTGCACTTGAGTGGAGGTATTCCTCTATCGCGCTACCTCTTTTCCTCTTTCGCCAGAAGGCCTTCCCCTGGCTCCTGGCTTCCCCTCGCAACGCCCCCTTTCAAGACCTCTACGGGATCTACAACGACCCATTCGGCTACCAAACCAACTTCCAGCGCGCCAGCTGGATATTCGTCACTCTCATCATCATACAAGAAATTGCCGTCGTGGGCCTGATCTTCTACGACCTCTGGACGATCTCCGAGCAGCAAGAAGCGGCCCCGAACGCGAATAGGTATGCGAGGCTTCCGAGAGGAGCGACGGGGACGGAAAGAGTGGACTCGGGGGATGTGGCGATTAATTTGCTGAAGCATGCGAGAGAGATTCTGATGGCTTTGGCGAGGATGATTTTCATCGAACGGACAATCTACGAAATTTCCTACATCATTTTCGATATCCTCCAAATCTCCGTTCAAATGCTGACACCCTCCTCCTGGTCCTGGTCTCTCTTTTTCCAGGCCTCAAACGGGGTCATTGGACATGTGATGGGGGCTACGTTCGTCCAGATGTTTGGGCTGCGGGGAACTCTGATCATCCTTTTTAACTTTTGGTTTGGGATGAAAGTTTGGGGGTGGCTGCATTTGGGTGTGGCTGTGAGGTTCATCTTCTGGGTTACGATCGCGACGCCAGCGCTGTGGATTTGGGCGCTGATTAAGTTTCCGTTTATGGCGGGGTATGTCTTCACTTCAAACGTTGTAGCGCCTGCTGTAGGGTTTATCGCGGCGACTGCGACCAAGGTTGCAGAGGCTTTGGGACCCAGAGGGATGGTCTTTTTGGTCGCCGCGCTTTTGGTGCTTCTCTTCACAGCATTCATTGTTATCATGACGGATCCCCTTCAACTCAGACACGCGGCGTTCTCTTGTGCGAAAGCGGGAAAAGTCGCTGCTCGTGTCACCGGGGTGCGGGATCCTTTGAATCATCTGAATTGGAGAGCTGGCGACCGCAAATTCATCGAATATTACCCTCTAGTGGATCTTGATCACTTGGACAAACTCGGTGTGTAACCTCTCCATCCAAAAAACCCAACTCTACTAAGATCTCTCAAGGAACCTCTGACTCAGATGCCCTCTCCACAATTGACACACCCCTCCATACAAATTGAATTGATTGCAAGGCTACATGCTGCCTGCTCCTGTTGGAGGGATTGAACCGCTTTAAATAAGAGTAAACTGCCATAGTGATGAGCAGGTGATGTCTGGGCATTCAGTGGGTGCCTGGACAATATATATACTATATATAATATTGATGAAACTAGAGGAGGCAAACCTTAGTACATATTCGCAGCCAAGGAAGATCTGCAGAGACTGGCCACTTTCTCAAGCCGTTTCATACCAGCTTCGTACTGCTCAGAATCCTATCGAGAATCGGCAGTACAAACGCTTGATATTTGGATCAAGGACTATGGGCCCACTCGTGAATTTGTGTGTCCCAAGAATGAGCCCCGCCGTCACGATTATCAGGCATGTAAAGACACCAGAAGTGTGACCAACCTGCGATACCATTCTTGATGCTGTCGACGCCCAGTGATTGTTTCCTGATACACGAAAGCAAGGCTGCGCTGCCATTTTTTTTCAGATGATCCGCCAAATGGGGTGAGCGCTCACTGATGCGCAAGAGATCTATATAAAAAGGGAAGGAGCGAACAGAAAGAATCTTCTTTGCCAATAACGACAACAATCCAAATTATACGAGAAGAGAGAAAGCGACAGACGTAAGAACCTGATTCCCGCATAAGCCTCGTATATTCGAGCCCAGTCAAACTTCGAGTCGTGGTGAATCCGCTATCGCTTGTAGCGTAGTCCCCCCTCCCCCCCTGCGGACGAAAAATCGACTCGTTCACCATCAAGGGGACTGTGGCATCATGAGTGATCAGCAACCAAAAGGCAGCGCTCGGCGAAAGAAATGAAGGCAACGA
This sequence comes from Phaeolepiota aurea, assembly GCA_036937095.1. NCBI lineage: Eukaryota > Fungi > Basidiomycota > Agaricomycetes > Agaricales > Squamanitaceae > Phaeolepiota > Phaeolepiota aurea. Next base: position 24,049 of record JASFDG010000123.1, read on the forward strand.
AAACGAAATAACAAATGTAAATATATGAGCCAATGTCCAAGTATGTTTTTATGATGAAATCGCAAAACCCCTAATCACAAAGTGTCTTCCTTCCTCCAAAACGTCGGTTTTAAGAAGAGAAGAAGGTAGCCAGAGGGGATGATAATAAGGGAAAACGGTTGAGGTGGGACGAAAAAGGAGGGTGAAAACGATAGTTTTTGTAAGTAATACGTGGTATATGTAATGCTCAGAAAAAATGTCGTTTAATTAGTGGTTGAGTGCGCGAGAGGGAAAACGAGATGTAGAGCGAACTCCGGGCACAGGCATTAAGAACGAACGAACGAGCACGAGAGAGGGGGAACCGAAACATGGCGATCTGTAATTACATGACCTTGTTGAGCCGTGAACAGTGAGTTAGGTATGACTACTGTGCCTTTGTCAAGTTGGGGATCCACAGCCATCTCATCCACCAAGCTGATACCTTACACATACTTGTGTGTCCTTTTTTTAGACAAGAAGTATTCCTGTGCCACTGCGTCGTACTTTGTTCAGACTTCCCTCACAACTGCGTAACATAGTGATTTAGTGCCATGTTTGGAAGGCTCTGCTGCCAAACTCACCCGAGATATCAAGTCACCGATGTCCTTCCGGCACGACCTTTTGTACGTAGAAAGGCGGAAGTGGGCGGGTGACAAAGGACCCCATTGTCCACCAGGCCTACTATCCAGCAGTCGATGAAACTCGAATTCGTTGTAGATATCGTAGGCAGTAGGGCGGTCCAGGGCAGTTTGGTACCAACAGCGCTCCATCAACCCCCACACGGCGTCACTTAATCCCAAGTCCAAACTCAATGCAGGTCGCGCTGGGCGCTCGCCCGACATTACTTTGAATATAACGGTAACGTCTCGAAGCACCTCGAAAAATGGGATGTTGCCCGTGAAGACCTTGAAAGATCATGGGTTTCGACAACATGTCTTAAGAAATGGGGGCCATACCTCATAGCAGACGCATGCAAAAGCATAGATGTCACTTGCCTTGCCTGCGCGTGAGTCTTCGTTCTCTGGATCAATCAGTTCCGGAGCTTGCCATCGAACTGTGCCTGCACTAGTTGCTGAGCTCTGGACTGATGTCCATCGTGCGATATTCGCCTCGGCCACAGAAGCTAAGCCAAAGTCGGCCAGGCATGCACGTCCCGAATCACTGATGAGTATATTGGCCTAGACAGGTGACCATAGTCAATATTTCTGACATCCCAAGCGTAGAGTTACATACGCCTTTGAGGTCTGCATGAACAATGTTGTTGTCATGTAAATACTTAATACCATCGATTATATCAGAAACCTAACGAACCCCTTCAGTAAATCCGTATGTTCAGAGGAGCGAGGATGGGTACCAGAAGCTGCCGAGGGGCAAATGGTTTCTTGATAAGGTACTCAGTGATGTTGCCATTTTCCATCCAAGGAGAAACAAGGCAAATTCTACCGTGAGTGTCGTCCAGATGGTAGATACCATAGAAAGGAAGGACATTGATATGAGATAGATGTCCCCAGAGGATCGCTTCCTTTGAGTACGCCTGATGAAATTTAGTTAGAGCCTTGACAGTAGCCAGATGTGCACAGGCATTCACTTTTAAAAGGGTTTCAACATGCGTCTGTTGATAAACCTTCATAACTTTGAGGCAGACTACCCTTCCCTGATATGTGCCTTTCCATATATCGCCAAAATGCCCTGCCGTAACAGGAGCCGCCTCGCGTTGCACATGATTCAGAATAAAGCATTGTGGATACAAGCAGGCTTTCTTGGATAATCGCAATAGCGCAACGAGGAGGTTGTTCCTGGGAGCTTCGTCGAGTTCCAAGTGATCGAGCGCCTGCAATAACTGGTAGTTGGACCCTCTGCTATGCGCTGAATACCAAGCGCTCACCATTTGCAATACATTTATCACTTTTTGTGCATCTTGGCCGCGGTAGGCCATGAGTTCCTTGCATCGTTGCACATTGGATAATACACCGGTAGAGCCGAACAGATATCTCGTAGCCCCGATTGTAGAGAGGTTGTATTTAAATGAGCAGTGTGTATTGTAAGCGAGGAGGAGCTCAGTCCATTATAGGGTAGAATGCAATCTTCGAAGTCCGGCCCATTGCGAAGAGACACTGAGGACCCTGTGCTGAATTCGCCGAGCGAAGTGTTTGAATCTTCCTTGATTGTGTCCTGAAAGGCCAAGGGCGGTTCAAGTGCAAAGCGCGAAGAACTGGCTCCATTCAAGTCCGCGAAGAGGCGTCTACTAACTCCAATAAATTTGTCGACAGACTCTCGTGTGCGTATGTGGGTCCGCGACGGACTAGAGAGCAACCACCTAGGTTCCGACGATGCACGCACATATGGAGGTGGGGTGCTGGATCGCTCAGCGTTGGGTTTTGTCTCTGCCGCTGGGGGTTTGCCTTTGCCCCTGCATTTTTTGACCTCCCGGGGATTCTCTGAATCGGTCTGTTGTTTCTTTTTTCTCTTCTTTTTATCGCTCAAGGAGCCTAAGTACGAGGGTGTACCCATGTCTAGCCAGGACCCCTTGGGTTTCTGCTCGGCATCATGGCGGGGCTGACTGGCTTTATATCAAGGTATAATTCACAACTTGGGGTAAAAGAAACCTACGACAATTCGGCTTGGTTGATATGTGTCTCAGGGTATGCTTTGCGAGCGAGCCCAGTGTCCCTCTCTCCGTCAAGAACCCGGCGATCATAAAACGGACATGTCGGTTCCCTGCTGTGGTACCAGGTGTGTTACTTTTTGTAGCACAGGCCCTGGCTGAATTACATACCCTGAGGCAGAACCAAGCTCAGAGTCACTAATGAAGAGGCCTGAAGAGAGCATGTATCCCCGAGCGGCTTTGAGGAGTTGAGCACAATGTTCTTCCCGATATATGTGATATCTGAGTTTTCAGAAGGTGTAAAAGCACAAGGACTCAAGGAGGTCAACAGCACTGGATCCAAAGTCTGCTTCACAGCCACCAAGTAACACTATTAGGCACCAGCCCAGATCTTATCTCCTAAGCGGATACAAAGTGCACAGCAAGTGGCAATGTCAGGTCTTGGCCATCTTTTGGGCATCGAGTGTGATGGCGGGGTTGTGGAAGATGAAGACATCAGCACAGCCATCATCGGCTTGCTCACCAGCGCCGTTAACGACACTCAACCAGCAAAGACTTTGTCAGATATATATCAAATTATGATATCAACGAGGGCAGCCTCATACCTTGTGAGGTCTCTTCACCTTCTGTTGCATTTTTTTCTTACTGTGTCCACAGGATCCACTGCGTGTTGTGCCACTGCTTGTTCCATGTCGCGACCCTGCAGCGAAGGAGATATTATCATTGGTAGGGAACTGTAGCCCTGGAAAAGAAGTTGCAATGGCTGTACAAGAAGCAATCGAACGCATTGAAGGCTCGTTCGATTCGAGCGATGAGGAAGAAGAGGGGGGGGAGGAGACACCCCGATCCAATCAACACGAATCTGCGAAGCACCTTTCTCTTCCAAGTCAACTCGTAGTCCTTGTGGACCTTTACGCGTCTTGTATGGTGCCTATTATCCCGGTCCAGCCCTTCACTGATTCATGCAGCTATTCCTAGGATAAAATTGCGTCGAAAGACAGCTCTAGAGACGATTCAGCCTCTGCTGTCTGAACTAGAGGATATATTCGTTCTAGCAGGCCCATCCGCTTCAACAAAAGAGGGCCGCGCGATGATCGCGAGTGTTTCAACTCTCATTGACCGAGTTGCACTTTGGACGCAAGTCGATGGAGAGGAAATGGTGCATGATCGACATGTATGTTCAGCCCATCCTTTTGGCAGTATGTTATTAACCAGACACAGGTTCTCATGAAAGGCCTTTTAGAAAGCGTTGTTGCGTCATGCGCGCATTGTATAAAGTCCGCCCTGGCTCAAAGAAGCTTTGAGAAACTGTATCCACAGTTTACAATTGCCCCATCACTCAATCCAAATTGGGAAGAAGGTGAGAAGGTTATTGCGGACGCAATAGTATGTGTGATTCTTATATCAGACGTGTCTTTGCTCAATCATGTAGAAAGCAAGCACAACCTTGGGTGCGGGGCCTGATGCTCTGCTAGCGACCCCTTCGACTAGCTCTCTCGTCCTTCTTGCTCACACAGACACATCCTCAATACCGGCTGGGGATCTTCTTTCGAACATGTTACCTATTACAATGGCCTCGATCGGGCCCAATGGTGCCCTTGATGAATCCTTCGCCCTCCTCCTCATGTCACTTCATCGCATCGAGAAGGGCACACTATCAGCTGACATCGCGGGGTCCCTCTGTACGATCTTGCCAATGGTAGCCAGTGCCTATCCAGAACCTCTTGTCCGGCATCAAGCGTTCCGTATTTTATCTTTAATCCTCGGAGCTTCTCCACCTCAGGTTCGACTACAACTCCTCACAGATTTGACCACCGATCCCTACTTTCCACAAATGCGGGTGGCGGCGGTTGGGCTTGTCAAGGAGGCGGTCCTGGAAGCGCTCTCCGATTCTCCCCCAACACCCAATCTATTTGGATCTTCAATATTTCTACGGGCCTTTGGTCCAGTGATTTTCAAGCCAAACCCACCTGATCTGCTCACAAGCAAGCCTCCATTAGCCGAATTCGAGGAATCGCAGGAGCCGCAAAGGCTAGTCGAGTGCTTGGGGTTGTACTACATTATCCTGCAACGAGATACTCACAATCTCGTGAGTTCCTTCTCCTTTATCTCATGAAGTGGGTATCTATCTCGGGAAATATTTAGATCGGTATGCGCAACAAGGATGTTCTGGCTAGTATTGAACATACACTTCTGGCCCCTCTGCGGGATGCAATCACGCAATGGATGGACACCTCGACCGGTAAGCCTCATGTAAGCGTAGATTACGCAGTTTCTGATGTTGTGTCAAGGTTGCAATCAAGGGATCTTGCCTTATGTATCGCTTAAGTTGAGCTTGGAGAGAGTTGATGAAGCAAGAGGTGCACTATTATGTCCAGCCTGAGATGTGTGATAGATCTTCATTTGGCGGCACTTTGTGGATGAATCCGCGTAGGTTGATTATTTGTGGGGGGGGTTCTATACATATCACATGTGTCAAGAAAATCTCATCGCCAAATTGATTTGCCTATGTGTGCGAAAAACCGCACTTTCATCCAGACGGCCACCCACCCTCAGCCGACCATGCACTTTCACCACCCGGCTTTCCCAGAACCACTTTACTATGCTATTCTCATATCTTGCTTATCGCAACGCCTGGTAGGTTTCTCGTTGTCTGATGTTTTATGACTTGGGGAAGTGAATCTGGAATGTCACAGCAATACCAAGCAGGATGAACGCGAACGCCGTATCGCAGGGTTGCCCCCAGCTTTCCACGAGCCAATAACTATACACGAGTCCGTTATCCTCAATAAGCCCATATCGGCGCTCATTGCCAACGTTCGCGCTGGACAAGCGCATCCAGTCGATATTCTAACCGCGTATGGAAAGAAGGCGCTTCGTGCGCATCAGGAGACGAATTGCCTTACTGAGATCATGATATCATCTGCCCTGAGTTGGGCAAAAGATTGCAACCGCGATGGCCCACTGGCTGGCGTCCCAGTCAGCTTGAAAGACGTACGTTCTGCTCTATAGCTCCTTCATTACACACCCTTACGATACTCTTTCTGCAAGACGGTCGGCGTGAAAGGCTGGGATGGTTGTATCGGCTACTCCTCCTGGGTTGGCAAACCTGCTGAGCAGGATTCCGCGCTCGTCCGCCTTCTGCGCGACGCCGGGGCCGTACCATACGTCAAGACGAACGTACCAATCACACTCCTCTCCTACGAATCATATTCTGATGTATTCGGGCGCACCACGAACCCGCACAAGCGGACTCACTCCGCTGGGGGGTCAACAGGGGGAGAAGCAGCACTACTTGCGTATGGGGGATCACGCATTGGTGTTGGCACGGACGTCGCAGGGTCTGTGCGTGTGCCTGCTCATTATTCCGGAGTATACACGATCCGCGCATCCGTGGGGCGTTTCTTGAAGATGGGAAGCAGTACGAGCATGCTGGGCCAAGAGGGGGTTGCACCAGTGTATTCACCAATGGCCCGTACATTGGAGGATCTTGAAACGTTTTGGAAGGCTGTAGAGAGCATGGAGCCGTGGAAGTATGACCATTCGGTGAGTTACAAGCTACTTTCACTATATGGGTGACTAAAAGTTTGGTATAGTGTCTTGAAATACCGTGGAGGGATGTGTCCATGTCCTATATGAAACCATACAAATGGGGCGTTCTCTGGGATGATGGTAGGGTTTGCCTTGATGTTCCATCTTGGAATGTTCTAAAGGCAGTTTGTAAGGCGTTGTATTTCCATCACCAGCCTGCAAACGCGCCTTGCAGACCGTTGTGGATACCTTGCGGAAACATGGTCACGAAGTCGTGGAAATGTGCTTCATCCGTGACCATTCCCTAATCTACATCCAGCCAACCACCTAGTCCATATGAAGGCCTGAAAATTGGCTCTCAACTTATTCTTGCTGATGGAGGTGAGCTCCATGTCTCAGTCTAAAATCTATCTGACCCTGTGTCAGGGAAAACTGCAACTGGGCCTATCACTTTTTTCGAAACCAATGATCTGGGTGTTGTACAAGCAATGCGCATGTTCAAGCTCCCTTCCCTGCTCCGCCGCTTGTATGCAATTTATGTCCGGTATATCCGCCGTGATGAAATATACGCGGGGCTCATTGATGGATGGTACGAGAAGCGTGTTACGGAATATTGGCCACTAGTCGCGAAACGGGAAGCCTACAAAGCTCGCTGGTTCGATTACCTACAGAAGGAGGACTTGGACTTCGTGTTAACTGTGCCGAACCCACTTCCTGCTGTTCCTCATGGTGGCATGAAGGAGGGTTGGAGAGCTTGTGGTTACGCGTTTCTGTTTAATCTCGTGAGTGCTGTCAGGAATTATAGTATCCCAGCAGACGCTCAAGTACTGTCTGCTCGTACATCGTAGCTCGATTACAGTGCTGGCGTGCTGCCCGTCACCCACGTTAACTCCGCACTTGATAAATTAAGCCATGGGTTCAAGTCTCGCAATGCGATCGAAGCCGGCGCGTACAAATCCTACTCTGCTGAAGCAATGCACGGACTCCCCGTTGGGGTGCAGGTCGTTGGTAAACGCTTGGAGGAGGAGAAAGTGATGGAGGGTATGAAAGTAATAGAGCAGCTGCTCCAAGCGGAGGGAAAGGCTTACCAGCTGCTGGAAACGAAGTAGACCAATGAAGCTACTGTTCTTATTCAGGCTTTGTGTGAATTTGACTCATACCTCCCTATTGGGGAATGCAAACGTAGCGTCAAGCCAGGGGTGGTGGTTGCTTGTTTCTCAGGCTAGCGCCGCATTGCTTCAACGATCAGAAGTGCATATTCTACAAACATCATGATGCATTGCCACTATCGAAGTTGTGCAACATGATTGCATCGGTGTCACGCCTCTGCTCGAAGTTGGGACGCAACCGGCGCTCGATGCGATGGGCGGGATTTGGCCTGTATGGGGTTTCGAACCTGTCAAAAATGGTGCCTCCCTCGTGAAACCACCTCCTACACTGCTAGGGCACAGTTTGAATGCACTAATTGAGCAACAATTCAGCTCGAACAAGCTGATTGAAGGGTTGATTGAATGGTACTTTACATATCTTAAGACCTTGTCATTAGTTCTACCAACGGAGTTGGAATGATAAAACAAAGGCATGGGTTGCCTCGATAGCCCCCCTTTGCCTAATCTCCAGTGTCTAACCTTTAACGCAGGTGGCGTATCCTCTCTCCCCTTGAATGCTTGGCTGATAAATAACTAACCCAAGATAAATATCCGAGTCCAAAGGTATGACCTGGTCAGATGCGATTATCAAACAATTTAGCATCGTTGACCACTGCACCACCGAGGAGAGCGACTTCTACGGTCCCTATAACACCTTCTCTTCCCGCCCAGTTCAAGCTGACGGGAATTTATGGACTTCACGGTCTTTTATATAGCCAAGGCGCGCAAAGTACCCATTACTTCATTGGGATCAAGGCAGTCATGGCTCTTGATTCGTATTCCTCGCGTGCAGAAGCAGACGAATGCGGGAGAGCCTCATTGACTTCCCCGGTCCTCTCCCAGGCCTCCCTCAAATTTTGGGTGTAAATGCCATGGGCACGCGCTTTGCTATCTATGTATACACGCCCCATAATCGCCGTCTCCTGCCTCTGCGTATCATGCCTGACCCCGAAGTGCTCATCGATACTGTGCCTAAGGCGAGATGGGGTTTTGATATTATGGAACCCGCTGGGGAGGCCAAGTTCAATGGAACTTGCCACCGAAATCAAGTAAAGTGTCGTTGGACATTTTCCTGCCTCTATTTTGTTTCTGAGTGACACTCACAAAACCCCCGCACTGGTTAGATAGAGTCTTGCTTATTGGCTTTGACCATGGTCAGTGCTTTCTGTACAGCCTGCTACGGTTTACAGTCATCAATCACTCGAGACAGCCAAATCTGGTGGAAAGTGCGATTTTTCGTTATCAACATTCGACTGCATCCTTGAGAGTTGTCACATTTGCCAGTCAGTAGTAACTGGTTTTTTTTGAAACAAATATCACAACACCATGATGCACCCGAACCATATATGTAGGTTTTTGAAATATTAGCTAAATGTTAAGTGGTAGGAATGATACTATCAAGGAGAGCGGTTGATTGACTGCATCATTATCTTACATATTATCTGGAACAACCGCAAGTACATCTCCAAAAAAACAAGTAATTTGCATTGCATTTCATTTATATTGTATAAGATACGATGTATGGAACAAGCCGAGCAAGCACACAATGTAAGAGAGCAGAAAAACAACTCGGACCAAAATGGGGGAAAGACAAGAATTAGATCAGAGTGGGAAGGAACGTGAGTGGAGGGGGGAAGGACAGAAAACAGAGAGTGCAAGCGAGAGTGTGCTCGTATATGTATGTATATAGAGAGAGGCGGCGCCGGGTGTTGAGAATGTCGATAGTTGATATCCAGCAGGGTGAGGGTGATAGGAGAAGACAAAAGTGCAAGAATGAGGAAGAGGACAAAGGAGGGGAAGGGATTTCCAGTTTATATGTATGAATGTGAGATATCTGTGAGCGTGCTGCTGCACCGAGGGGGTGGGTTTCAGTAGGTATACGTGTAGGATTAGAGTTCAAGAGACAGAAAGAGAGAGAATGACGGTGATGATGATAATGGAAATCTATATTCAAAGAAAGAAAGAAATGCGTTGAAAAAAAGAAACAGGAAAAAAAGAAAAATCATCATGCAAAACCAACGACGGATGATCATCGATGATCACACCCGACTCATCATCGTGAGCCCAATCATAGCCGCAGTCGGAAAGATTTTGGCGGGCTTCACTGCGCGAGGCAGCGTATCAGGAGAGCCAGGCGAGACCGACTCCGGGGGCGGCATAACCCCAACAAGAGATTTTTCCGAGGCAGGGACCGCAGGCGGTGGCGGTGGCGACATCGGGCCCGTCTTCTCACCCCCACCGATACCCCGCCCAATCCGCGCCGCGAACCCACGGAATCCAGACCGCGCGCTGCCCTGGTTCGGGCTCTTCGGCGCCCCACTACCACCACCACCGAGCGCACTCATACTCGACATATTCCGCAGGCGCTTCTCTTCCTTCTGTCCAGAGCTCGATATGGGCGGCGGCGGCGACGCTTGCGACGGCGGGGGACGTTGATGCTGCATCTGCACCTGGGTCGGGGACTGCGGCTGGAACGGCTGCTGCTGGCGCGGATACACATTCGAAGAGTACCCCACCTGCGCCGGGGGAAGCAGCGGCGGGTGCTGCGGCGCTGCCCCGCGCGCATGGCCAAAGCCCACAGAGGTCGTCGACACGGAATTCGCCACGCTCGCACGGCGCTCATCCCGCTCCCACTCCCGGCCATAGTCATGCTCGTACTCGTCCCCATAGTCATACTCGTACTCCTGCCCATGGTGCGGCGGGGACCGCGGAGAGCGGAGCGACGCGAGAGACGGCTTCGTCGCCAGCTGGTGCATCGCGCGCATATTGACGGTGCTACTATCCTCACCACCAAAGTTGCCCACCGCCGCCATGCGCAGCGCGTCCGTCGAGCGGGACTTGATGATCGACTTCCGCAGCAGCGGGGCATCCATCTCGCGCGCAAACTCGACCGAGCTCATCGACGTTTTGTTCTTCCCACTGGCGCTGCCCCCCATCATGCCTGGCGATAGCGGTGACTTGGGGGTCGTAGGCGACGAGTTCGCGCCGCCGCGCGGCATGCTCGCGTACTGCGTGTGGGGGTGGTGGGGGGATGTTGGTGTTTTCGGTGTGGGTGTAACTGTTGTTGAAGCAGCTGGCTTGTTCTTGGCTGCGGGCGCTGTAATGAATGCGCTCAGAAGGAGCCCGGAAGTACCTGCAAAGCGTATATACAATGATCAGTAACGAAAAAACCTGGTCAAAAGAAAGGAGCCATACCATTGATCGACGGCGGAATCGGGGGCGTAGGCGGGACCGCATGCGAATTGGCCTCCCACACGCCGTGCACACTCGCCACCGACGCCGCAGGCTGCTGCGCAAGGGACAGCCGCGAGATGAAGGACGCCAGGCGCTTGCGCTTCGACACCGGCTTCACACTACTGCTACTGCCACTAACACTCTGACCGCTGTTCAGATTCACCGCGGATGACGCCGCCGAATTCAGCAGCAGCGGGCTCGCGCCCAGCGCAGGGGACGGGATCACCGAGGACGACCCCGACGCCGACGCAAGCATCGCAGAGGGCGTGATCGGGGACGGCGTGCTGCGCGCATTCGAGAGGCCCTGCGCAAGCGTGCTGAGCTTGCTCGCTGACGCGCTGCGGGAGCCCCCGCCCAGGAGGCCAAGCCCCAGCACGCTCTTCCGATGCGCCTTGGCCTTGTCTTTATCCTTCTCCTTCTCCTTCGCGCCTTTCCCGCCTGCTGCGGCGCCACCGCGCTCGCTGGACCGGATCTCCTCGTCGATAGAGGACCCAAGCGACCACCGGGACGACGTTGGATCCGTGGCCGTCCATTCTGATGACGAATGTGTGGTGAGGTTGTGCTGTGAGGCCTGTGGGCGCAGGGTGTGCTGCAGCTGTGCGGGCGGCGGCGCGTGGCTGTGGCGGAGGTCCTGCGCGGACGCGTGGCGCGCGAGGCTGGGCTTGCGGCGCTGCGGCGCAAGTGGCTGGTCAAAGTGCACCTGCTGCGCGGCCACGGGCTGGTACAAGTGCTGGTGCTGCATGACCTCGTCAAAGTAGCCCTGCGAGTCGTCGTAATAACCCTTCTCCTGCTCTGGCCCGCGCCCCAGGTCCGGGCGCAGCCCCAGCCGCGGCCCACCAAACATCGCCTGCGCGCCATAATACAGCGCCTCATCATACACATCATCATCCATCTCATCCCCATCACCCCCCGCACCGGCATCATCATCCACCCCCCCGCCGCCGCCCGCGCCATACACAAGCTGCCCCGCAAACGCCACATCATCGTCGTACGGCTCCTCGCGCCCGACGAGGTACGCGGGCTCATCGCGCATGTACTCGCGGTCGCGCATGTGCAGGTACGGGCTCGTGTCCCCGTGCCGGCGTTTACCCGCGGACAGCATCCCCATCCCGACGTCACCGCCGCCGCCTCCCCCTCCGCCTCCCAACTTGGCCCCGCCCAGACCGATATCCCTCCCCTCCCTAACACCCACACCCGCGCCAGCATACCCGAGCGCAGACACCGCGGGCGACGACGGGAGCGGCGCGCCCTCCTCGGACGACGACGAGTATGACGGCGCGAGGGACACCCTCGAGTGCACCTGCAGGGCGCCCGCCTCCCGCGTCCCACCGTCCCCATTCCCATTCCCACTCCCACTCTTACTGACGTGCCCGTGGAGGTTCCTGGTGGTATCCTGGATCCCATCGCGGTTCCCGCCGATATCGACGACGACGACAACACCCGGACCCGGACCCGGACTGAGACCAGTGCCAGAACCAGAACCGCCCACCTCCGGTGCGTCCTGCACGGGCGAGAGCACCTGCACGCCGCGCTGCTGCTGCGCGTTCAGCAGCGAGCTCGAGCGGGAGCGTGAGCGCGGTGGGCGGGGCGGCGGTGGCAGTGGGTGGTGGTGGTGTTGGTGGAGGTTCCCACTTACACTTGCGCTAACCCCGCTCCCAGTCCCAGTTCCACTCCCACTCATCGCCCCCCCACTCCCACTCCCACTTCCAGACGGCCGATGCGCCGAGCGCACGCTCTGCACCGAGCCCTGCTTCGAATGCACCGAATACATCGAGCCCCCCTTCGAATGCCCCGACTGCACCGATCCTTGTTTCGAATGCACCGACGTCCCCCGCCCTGAATACACCGACGCCGACGTCATCGACAGCGCCATCGACATCCGCTGCGCCGCAAGGCGCTGCGACGTGCTCCGCGCGAGCTGTGCCGGACCTAATCCCAAGCCCGGGCCCGCGCTTGATCCCGACGTGGAATGGGACACATACGAATTAGAGCGGGACAGGAGATACTGTAGCCCCTCCCCGCTACTGCTGCTGCCGCTGTTGCTACTGCTCCCACTCGTGCTGGGGCTGATGCTGATGCTTCCACTCGAGAGATGTGAGAACCGCGCGCTCGACGTGCCGGAGAGGTGCGAGAAGCGGCGGGCGCCCGCCCCACCACCACCACTGTTGCTGTTGGCGCTGCTCAGATGCGAGCTAGACCGCGATAGCGCGCGCGGGGCCCCGGATTTCTGCCGCGGCGGGGAGGGGTGTGATGCGCCTCCTGCACCTGGGGTATGATGAACGGTATTGGCGTGTCGGTTATCAACAACGGGGCCGGGGTCGTCACGTAAGAGTGGCAGTACATCATCTCCACCGTCTACAGGCGAATTTAGCGGTGCAGTCATGTAATGGCGAGCGAAAGAAAAAAAGCGCACCCCGATCTAGGTCAGAAACAATATACCGATGTCCACCAGCCGGATCACCCAATCCACCTCCTCCATCCTCGCCTCTGATAACCACGCCGTCTCCATCATCATCAGTAGCATCATTATCATCCACGCGGTGCGACAACCCCCCACTCGCGGTAAGACTAGCGCGGTGATCCAGGCCCATAGCGAGCGACCCCCCGCCAGCACTACTCGGGCTCGGAATATAAAACGCGCCATAGTCGTACTCGCTCACGTCGCTGTCCACATCCACGTCGACATCTTCTGCGTCGAGTCCGCGGTCACCCTCCACGATACCATTTAACAGCTTCTTCTGCTCCTCCCCCAAACTCGAAGCGGGACTAGCGCCGCCGATAGGCTCTGGACTTGCACGCCCAGACCCTTGATGATGATACTGATATCGAAGCCGGTCCTCCCCGTGCTCTATTCCACTCCCTGTTCCTGTTCCTGTTCCTGTTCTTACTCGGGGTTCCTGCAGTTGAAAGTCCATATTCGATTCTGGCGTTTCACGTCCTCTGTCTATGTGTTCCAGTCCTTGTCCTTGTTCTTTTTCCTGTTCCCGTTCCTGTCCTTCTTCGTCTTTTCTACCACCATCATCATGATCATCACGTCGACTTCCCCCTCCTTTCTCCAGATCAGCCTCTCCCTCATCCAGATCACCCCCCCCATCCACATCCCCACCCTCACCCTCGACCCCCGCGCCAACCATAAGCAACAGCTCATCCAACCGCCCGCGGACATCATCCGAATCGATATAAACCGCATTACGCACGCTCACCGAGTGTGAGTGTGCATGTCCTTGCATATGCGAATGCCGCTGCGAATGCGACTCGCCCTTCAAATGTGTATACAAAGACCCCACCCCATCCTCATCCTCATCCACCGTCGGCAGCAGCACCGGTGCCGGCGACGGCGGGGGCGGCGGGAGGAGCACCGACGCGGACAGCGGCGACGGCGACGGCGACGGCGGGGTCGACACCGCCGGGGACAACGACAGTGACGGAGACATCGACATCGACGAAGACGACAACGACAACGCCTGAGCCAGCGGCATCACCGGACTCGGCGCCAGGACGGGGATCTGCAGGTGCCCCGCAGGCAGAGGAGGAGACAGCGACGGCGGCGTTACCGCGCTATTAGAATTGGATGCAGAGGAGGGGAGCGCCTGCGGCGGCGTTAGCGATAACGATACCGCCGCGCTATGGCTGCGGGCTCTGAGCCTCGGTAGCTGCTGCGGGGCGGCAGCGCTGATGATCTCGTCGAGGGGCGGGGCAAAGCGGGACTGGCGACGGGTTGGGGCGGCAAGCGCGGGGAGGGGGGAGAGCTGTTTCGCGGGAGGGGCGGGGGGGTGGGGGTGGTGTGGTTCGGTTTTGGGGGTGTTGGTATTGCGGGCCAGGGCTGCTGCTGCTGATGAGGACGATGAGGGAGCCAACGACGACGACGACGAGGAGGCGGTAAGGAGGGATGTGGGAAGATGGGAGCTCAAAGACGCTGTCGAGTGCGAGCGCAGACGAGAGCGCGAGGAGTGTGCGTAAGCGGTGGGGTGCAGCAGATCCACGGGTTCTGCGAAATATCAAGAACCCAATTAGCTGAATGAAGGCACGAATGGAATGGAAAGAAAAAAAAAAAAAAAAAGGCCGAGAGATATGGCGTGATGCACATATGAAAGCCAACAGCTGTCGTTTTTGCTTTTAAATTTTTTTTTTTCGCAAGACGTGTTGGAACCCCGAGGACAGGAATGGAGACTTACGGGCTGAAGAGGAGAGAGATGTGTATTCTGCGAGGAGCGGGAGAGAGGGCTGGCGCGCGAGGGGCGGGCGATGCAGCGTGTTTTGCAGGCGGAGGGGCGGGGTATGGCCGACGCTGGCGCAAGTGGAGGAAGTGTTGGGCGTGGGGGAAACGGACGCGGCGGTAAAGTGCATCGAACCAAGCGTGGGTGAGTCTGGAACAGATAGCGTTGAAGGAGATGGCGGTATTTGAGCAGAAAAACGATATTGAACGCCAATCCAGCTATCATCTTCTGGGGAACTCATGAAGGAGGAATTGGGAATTTTAATAAAAAATTCACATAAGTAACTAAAATATAATTACCCCCCTTTACAAGATCCCGATCAGATCTAAATCTCATGGTAACTCTCCCACGCACACGCAGAACTGGTTCACAAGTCGGGATTCGCCAGATGCGCAAAACCGAGCTGGCCAACACCGAAGCAGCGCATCACCGTTGCATGCAACATTCACCGCTCATACGACTACAAACGACCGCCCTCTGGCGCCTCAGGAGCGCGCGCGGATCTCAACTAGGATGCCACCCAACCAAATCCGCTGCATTAATTAACAAGCCTCCAGGGTCGAATCGCGCAACCGAAAACACGCTTCCTCAGGGTCTCCCCTCCCCTCGAAAAAAAACACATACATACACACATCCGCAAGGCATCATGGCAAAACCTTAAAAAAAACCTGAACACGCACCTTTTCGAAGACGTCAACAGAGGCTCATCGATAGTCTCCCCCGTCACGTACGTATATCGATATCATATTAGACCTTGCCTCGTTGTAAGAGATAATAGACAAGCCATTCAAGCAATGAAATGATACCCATTAATACCCTATGTAATGATGCTCCTCACAATACGCACTATATGCACCACAAGACAAGGGCTGACGGAGACAAGAAAACACGTTCCCCCAAGGCTTAGTGCTTAATTACAAGCTATATCTGCGGAAGCCGGTCCGAGACTCTGACCAACGAACTCACGTCATCCCAACTCATGTCCCCCAACTCCAAAAACAAAATACAAACCCCCCACATTAAAAACATCACAACTCTGCGAAATTTAACAACTCCCAATCGTTTCGGACCGCCCCCGAACGTCGATCCACGCGCAACGATGTCGAAAGGTTGGAACGTGTGTCCCCTCGTCCTCCCACCCCTCCTCTTATCCGTCCTCGCAGACGCACGTTCAAGGAACCACTAACTTTCCCCCTCTCTCTTACTCTCTTACAGAACTGTCCACTGTCAACTGTCAACCTTGTTCCTAGCTCCCCTCTCGCGTTTGTGGTGATGGTGGTGGTGGTGGTACCTTAATCAATGCGCGGATTTGGGTTGGGCTGATTAGCGGATGGATGAGAGCGCGTGGTACGCGACGACTAGGTGTGCGCGGCGGTGTGGTAATCTGAGTCATGCGTGAGGCAGTGCGACGCACGAGCGCGGGTGCGCATTGCCTGTGATTCATGCCCATCCGCAGATATCAGCAGAACATAGTAATACTGCTCAAACGATCTTGGGTACACGTGTGCACAACTACTGCGGGCGTACTATACACCTGGTACCAGTTCAACTGAAAACGATACGTAGGATACTATCCCCATCCAAGAAAAAGACACGCTCAAACACGAAAATCATCTCCCCAAGCGTCCACTTGGACATACAACCCAACATGAGGGGGTAGCGTGCACACATACCTCGAGCTTAAAACAGCCTAGATTCTCCTCGAACACATCAATCCACCACGACCCAATTTAGAAAGAAAAAAAAAAAAAAAGAAAGAAAGGAAACTAGACCCCACGCACATCCGAATCGGTTCACAACACACTGTTCCACGCGCACTCCAGATTCCTAACCGACTTCCCTTTGCCTAACTAGGGCTAGAGCGCTCGTGGTAAAATTCCCGGGGATATTCGATTATAACACAGGGTACTTGCACTTACACTCCTCCACCCAACATGATCCTTGAGCTTCGAAACCCTTGAACCTTGAACCTTGAACCTCCTTGAACTTTGCTCTTTGAACCTTGACCCTTGACCCTTGAAGATCGCCCAACCAGACCCATTATTTCTGTTTTTTTTTTTTCGGGCGCTATCGTTCACTCGAAACGCGTAAACTCGAAACCATTGCTCGGAAGAAGTGGTAAGTAGTACCCCATCACAAGTTACAACCCCGTGGGGAGTTCGAACCATCATATGTTTCGCCCCGAGGCATTGCCAGTAGAACGGTTGCTTCCCACTCCATTCCCAGGGAATACCTTACGAGCTGGGAAAGAATGCACTGGGATAAAAAGAACGCGCTGGGAAAAGAAGAATGTGCTGATAAAAAAAACTCTAAACTTAAATAATAATAGGATAAAATCGCAGC